>JAPMOQ010022550.1:64207-96005 GCA_026543055.1 Argiope trifasciata
CCATAATCATTTTAATCAATTTTGGCAGGAATTCTTCAAAATCCTTTTAATTACATTTCCAGTAAAAACTCTCAGAAACGTGCATTCCCACCCTCCAAAAGTAGTTCCAGAACCAGTGGTCTGAAATGAAAAACCCACCGCCAAAAGGGGTTCAAATGCACCTATTCTCTATTATTCATAAAAAACGAACAATGCAAAAATTCTCAAAGTAAAGATGAAAATTTTAATATTTAATCGAAATTCATTCATTACGAATATTAAAGTATACAATTTATGACCAATGGCATATTTAAATAAATCACATCAAATTAATTGCGGAATTTATTGCCCATTTCGAAGATGGAATAAAGATGTTACTCCACATAATAGTACCGTTAGATGTTATCCGGCTAGGACAGTCACGTTTGTTACTTTACGTGCCAGACTACTTAACCGGAAGCCGGATAGCTGGAGATGGACTCCGGAACAGTGATGACACGTGAGCTGAAATCATACGATCATATGATATTGCTTTTAACACTATTGTCATAACAGTATCCACTTCAACACAATTAAAACTGAAAGTTTACATTTTAATAAACAATGTAAGACTTTTCAAAATATATACATATATAAAGATAAAACGTTAGCAAAAAGTTTTTGAACTGGAAGTAAAAAAAACACACGTTGGAAACGTTTTTGCTATAGAAATTTCGAAATTGGGATCCTATAAAATTTTCAATGACACCGAATGCTAACTTTTTTAACCAAAAGAAAGTTTCAATGGCGCATTCAAATTATGTAAAAAGTAGTTGACTGAAAGTCGTAAAGTCCTAAGAAGTAGGGGAGGGGGGCTGCATAGAGTAAATATTAAAAAAGAAATAAAGTGAGAAAGTTTTTTTTCCTAGCATAAACTATCGAGAAGAGGTATAAACAGTTTCACAGTGCTTAAAAAAATGCAATAAAGTTTCTTCAACGCAAGCTGGATTTTCTTCCCTGCTCTAAACACTTTTGCGTGAAACTAGTTATATAAACATATGAATAAGGCTTAAAGTAATTTTTAAAAATTTTTAATTAAAGATTGTAAAAAAAGAAAAATAAGGTAAATAAGAAATTAAACTAATTCATAAATTATATTATTTCCGAAAATGTTGCAAGTTGCAACAATATATTGGTGCTTAATAAAAGAACAAAAAAGTTCATTAATCCGAATTACCTCTTTCAGTTCTTTTATTTTAATAACTCAAAGAAAAATACTGTCCTTTTTATTGGGAATTGCATTTATCAAAGAGAACAAAACAAAATATTTAAAAAACAATCCAAGAACTGGGATATAAAAATTAATTAGGTAATATATAAAACTATTAGGTAACTCATTTTGTAACATATTATGAATGCAAAAAATAAATTAATAATAATAATGGCAATAAATGATAAAATTAAAGCATTAATTACTTTTACGATGAGAGCAATGATCGGGAGCCGTTTTTTTTTTTTTTTTTTTTTTTTTTTTTTTTTTAGGATATACAATTCTCGAAAATTGAAATGTTAAAAAATAAATCAGTTGAAAGCAGGTTTTCAGTAAAAAAAAGAAAGAAAACTGTTCTTGAATTGTTTGGCAATTCTTGTCACGTTTTAAACAGTTTAATCTTTCATAAAAGAAGCAATATCGTGAAACAAATAAAATTTTCATTGAAATAAATTAAATATAAGCGTGGAAGAGAAAAGAAAATTCAAATACCGTGATGCTTATCTTACAGCTAAAACACATTTTTTTTCTGTATGTTCTGTGCATGAATGCCGTTTTGTTCTTAGTTATGCTTGAATTGTTTTAGAATCAGTGAATCATGATTGTTTCGGAAAAGGACATTAAAAAAATATAAAATGTCACTGGCTATTATTGATTGACCTATTACTTCGATTTTAATCTTACTATGTTTATAGTTTTCACAAATGTTCAATAAGATTTATTGATCTCGTTTTTCCTCGAATAAATCACTTCGGAGAAGAAAATTTACACAAGTACCATAAAGCAATTTAAATCCCTTTTGTCCAGAGGATTTCATTCTTATTTTTTATTTTTTTTTATTTTCTCGTATATTTTGCTTCAGTAAGAAAACGTGTTGTCTAAATATTCGATCTCAAGATTTTGAAAGATTTCTCCAGTAGCGAGCTCTTTGAATCTGAATAAAAAAAGCTCTAATTTAATCTTATCTGCCTTTTTGTGTGTCGGATTATTTGTCTTTGAACAGGACGACAAAGAGCAGAAACAGCCATATGAACAACATTTAGTTTTCAATCTATGCGCATATATTTTTTTTTAATCCGCGAATAGTAATAGTTGTTTATGCGAACAAGATAAGTCAAAAACGGAAATAGCATATCATTTTTGGAAAAAAAATAAAGATGCGTGTCAGATATTGATTTGAATCCGTTAAAAGACTTAAAGGTTGTCGGTTTGTTTGTCTTTGCGTATAACAAAGTGATAGCTAAAATACGAAATAATGGAAAGGAAATATTTTCCAAGATATGATCTCTACAACAAAGCTATGATTACGTGTCTCATTTCGGATCTGGCAATATAAAGAGATCTAAATTATATATATTATTCTTGGTGATACGATTAAGCTTTACATAAATCCAGCCTTGTTGAGGAATTATGCAAATAAGCAATTTATTTGTTTGATTGATGGAATCGATTATCAGTGGCATGTTCAAACTTAGTATATAATTTAGTCTAAACAGTAGCAAATATGATTTCTATCATAAAAAAGTTCATATTTTGAATATAAGGATTTTTAATTAAGATTATGATAGTAATTTTTGTCATAACGAAATCTAAAGGAACTGGAATACAATAAGAAACAATAAAAACTTATTTGAAACACTAACTTATATACATTATATTCTTTAAATGAATAATACAACAAAAACAAGGGCAAATAGAGAAATCCATAGAAAGCAAGATTGGCTCTGGAATTCTTATCGACGATTAAAAAAAATTCAAATAAACAAAAAAAAATTATCCTTCTTATTTCTGTAATAGAAATATTTGACGACAGAGAAAAAATAAAATCGTCTGTTCCGTATTTTAAATATTCTTTTCAAAGCGTTCAATATTTGCAGAAATCAAAAATTGATTTTTTTTTTTCGTTACATCATCCATCAAATTTAAATAGGCTTTATTTTTTATTAGTCCCTTGTGTCAACCAACTGGTTTGGTGGAAACGTTGGTCCAGTTCAATTTAAATCATGGCTTTTTTCCCATTTCGAAAATGTTAAGGTTTTCAAGATCCTTTCGGCAAAAGAGGCATTTGCCTATCAGATTTTATTTTTGTGGCATCATGCGCTATTGTAAAATTAATTGTCTAGGGGTAATCTATTTCAAATTGAATATTTATTGAATTTTAGCAAAAATGCTATTTCAGTTTCTGATCTTTCATTTAAATTGTGCTGATAAATAATACGATCTGAATTCCGTATGAAATAAAGGAAAACTGAATTTCAAAATAATAATAAAATCTATTACTGAAAATTAAGTTAAAAATATTTTAAGAATACTATTTTTAAAAATCAGAAAAATTGACCTGATAATTAAATCGGTGTAGTAAAATAGACATTTTCAAATGTTGTAAAAATAGGTTATTAAATAAGTTTAGTTTAATTGGTAATTTTGAACAGCTGTCAGATGACGAAAACGGCACCTGAGCTGGCACCTCTCTCTCCACACCACACTAGTGAGAGGTCGCTTGACCTGACTGATTTATTGTGCAATAGACACCTTTCGCCACAACAGGTTTTCGGTGGAATTGGGTCTTGAACCTGAAACCCTACATCTCCCAAGCTGAGACTGTACCACCAGGCCACCGTAGCCCTGTGCAAGCACAAATCAACATAATAATGACTTAACATAAAAGTTAAAAATAGATAAAATTTGATATACAGTTTGAACATTTAAAGTGTATATGCATATCAAATTTTGAACAAAATCCTTCATAGGATTAACAGTTTTATGCATTCGCATGCTGTAAAAGCAATACCTCAAAATGCAACAACGTCGATAAATACATTTGATATATAATCTTTTATTTAGAATTGTGATTGTGGACTTTTTGTTCTCAGTCAGTCTGCAAAAAAAATGTAAAAAATGTTTTCTTCAATGTACTACGAAACATAAAGCACTTATTTACGAGACTGAATATAAAATCTTCAATACTTGTGCTTTTCACGACCTTGCTCAAGGTCACAGATTTTAAGTGGGTGGGTGGATATAATTCCAGTTTATTCAAAGAAAAATTTCATTACGTATGAAGAAAAAAAAAGCTATCCTGTTGAATCTACGACAAAATGAAGAGAATTCAATCCAATCACTTCGAAATTCTCCACAATCGGGTTCTACTTACTGCTTTGTTCGGTGATGGCGAGATGGAGGCACAAGAAAGAAATGAAAGTTTGGTTCTATGCTTCTCTCTTTTTAATTTTATATTGAATTCTACAATTCTTCATGAACTAAATATTTAAAAAAAAAGTGTAAAGTGTGCACTGAATTTTTTTTTAAATTCATCTTTTTGGCTCAAAGTTGCTCGTGATACTAATGTCTGATCAACAACACAGTTAAAAATATTATAAAAGACGTCCGCCTAATATGGAATCAACATCCTTGAATGCAGTGTTCCGACAGAGGAGTGCTTAATATTTAACGTTTTCATTTGATTTTCGGGTCATTGATAATCTTGAGCAAACACTTGACGTGAAAGATTTTTTAAATTGTTCACATAAGAGAATTTGACAACCAAATTCATAAACCATCAGCTTATTTATCAAAATTTATGCTGTAATATGACGATTTGAAATTTTCCCCAGATAATTTCAGATACTTCAAAAGTGTCTAGCCCGCTTTCTCATAAAATGCTCGCTTTGTATTTACATTTAATATTTTTTGTACTCAAATTTAAATTGCTCTGATTCAAGTTTTCTCTTTTTATTAAGATTATCACATAATCACCAAAAATGGCTACAATCCTCTTTTAAAGGAAAAATGGACTTAAAAATAAACAAAAACCTGAAATTTTATTTTTATCTTTTCATCACCATAATATATGTTGTTTATATTCAAATAATAGTTTCGCAAAAGGCCTTCGTCAATAAAAATGATATTTGAAGTGCCTAGCGAAAAATAAGCACACTTTAATGGCTTTTCTCCAAATGATGTTGTAAGTAGGTTAAACATCTTTGAAATGTTCCATGTGTCATAATTTTTCAGAGAATTAAATAGAATTGATAATATAGATTTCAGTTAAAAATTAAACGAAAATAAAGTATGCAATCTACATTTTGAGATTTTTTACAGAGTTAAAAGTCAATTTTAATTCTGAAAAATAAAACAAAATTCGTATGAAAACTCCGTAAGTTTGCACACAAAATGTTTCTTTAAAAACTAGCATTTAATTGCAATTAACAAAATCATACAAAGCTTTGTTCCAAAAACATTACGTTGGATAATAAGGAAACAATAAATAGATAAAAAATTTAACATAAATTATTTGGAATGTTTTGAAATTTAAAAAAATATGTATCTTTTAATTTTAAAAAAGTATCTTGTTTAAAGAAGTTTTTAAAGACAGTTGACGTATATATATTTGTGCACATTTGCATGAAAAAATTTATTACTATAAGTGAATAGTTCCTCAAAGAGCCTAAGAAAGTTCACCGTCTCCTTAAAATATCGAATTACCAAATTTCATGCTTATTTGATTTCATTAATTTTACTTGTTTTTGTTGCATATCGGTTACCCCAAGTTTCTACGCCTTTTACATATATATGGGTTAACGAAATTACTATATATTCGCAGTTTTAAAAATGGTCATGAAGTGGATTTCGAAATATATTTCTAGTCTCTTAAATATTAATAGCAAATTTTTGAATAGGAAATTTTTCGCAAATTTACTATTTAAATCTAAAAACTGAAATGGCAGATAACATGTATTGTCTGATGGAAATTATCTCGAATTTGTGATTTGCATTTTGGCCTTTGCCCTTTTCATAAGTATATTCGTCCCTTTATTACGTATGCATGCATACATCCGGATTTATTTTAAAAAAGGCAATAAATCTCATTTCTTCAGCATAACGATATAATAATAGCGAGTGCATAAAATAATTTAACGAAAGAATAATTCTCGAGGGCACTTTTAAATGGCATTATTGAAAACTTTTAATACAAAGCATAATTTTAAAAAAACATTTTTAAGAAAGGGGTTTTTATTAAAGAGTTTAAAGGGATATAAATTTATTTATCAAAATTTAATGGATCAAAACTAAAATTTTAAATGCAAGAGGTGCAAACACAACATCTTTAAGAAAACCGAAACTGTAATCACATTCAAAACACATTTTATTTATCAAAATGAATGAATGGTTTATCATTGCTTTTACGGTATTCGTTATGGCCTAGTAGCATCCTCTTATTGTTTACTACGTCTTACGTTTTTACGATTTTTATTTTGATCCCAAAGAATTTAATTAAATATTATTTTATTAATGTTGTGAAAAGTAAGAAATAATAAATTTATTGGGAATCAAAATTTACCAATAATATAAAGAAATGAAGATATAATGAAATTATATGGAAAAAAAAATACTTATAGTATGCTATAAATATAGTTAAAATTTCCATTTCCTTAAAATATTTCTGTAAATATCAGGTTTATGCAATTTTGTTTCGATGTCAATATTTTTGATATAGAAAATGGATTGAAATAAAGAATTAAAATTAAAAAATATTCTCAAAACGGGAACAGTATAATGAACAATTATTGATGGGAATCCGAAAATTTATTACTTTAGCAGAATGTTAAATACATAAATTATGTACACTTTAGATTCTTTCTTTTTAGAAAGGCTGATTATTAATAGAAGCCAGTTGCCTTCAGAGTCGAATTTTTAGAATAAATTTGTTTAAAACAAAAATGTAAAAGAAAATATGGCCCTTTGTTATAATGCTTTGCATATGATAGTTTGGAGTCTGGGATTCTTGGAAAATATTTAGATGTTTGTGTCTTTTTTCAAAGCCATAACGAATATCACAATAAATGAAAGCTAAAAATTTTAAAGTTTATCAATAAAATTATTAAAAATGATTAGGGAAAATATAAATACACTATTTTTATAAAAAACCAGTAATTTTACTAACATCTAGGACTCCAATGCATTAGAAAGTGAGGTCGAAAGTAATTTTGAATCTAATCCTTACAAAAATGAAGCATGTTAAGTTAGGTAAAAGCATTATTAAGAAAAAGAAAATATTCGAGAAACCAGTCCCATATTGAAGCGTACCTTGTTCTCATCAGTTATTTTTTAAACGGCGCTATAATCATGACAAGCTCTTAGTATGTAATCGGCCATCTGGTGAATGACATAATTTATGGCTCTTAGATAAAGAAAAAGATTGATGAAGTAATGAAAGTCCCATAACTTTTTATTTCAACGTTAACGACATATTA
Source organism: Argiope trifasciata (assembly GCA_026543055.1). Lineage (NCBI taxonomy): Eukaryota > Metazoa > Arthropoda > Arachnida > Araneae > Araneidae > Argiope > Argiope trifasciata. The sequence continues at coordinate 71,690 of JAPMOQ010022550.1, forward strand.
AATCTCTATTTCTACTAATAATAAAAATAAAAGTATATATACGTGCACTCGCGTGTTTTGGCGCTCTTTTAGTCAGAATGTTCGCTCTACAGCAGCCAAATTTACCAAGAACACACCTTGGAAGGCGAAAATGTGTACTTTGGTGCCATTTTTTTCAATTTTAATTAATTAAAATTTAAGTGAAATTTTAGCGCCTTTCCGTTATAGTTTCTCAAAATATTACTGTTGAAAAATAATGTTTACAGCACCTAAAAATTCAAATAGTGTCGTTTCAATGATGTCAAAATGTATCATATAATGATATCAATTTTATCATTTAGTTAGTTTTTTTTCTATTTTTAATAATGTTTTTTTAAATATTTTAAGCTCCTTTTACAACAGCCAGCGGGTGACCGAGCTCCGCTCGGAGAAAACAGGTATCGAAGCTAACTCGAAGTTTTAAATTTTCAATTGTGATTTATCAAAACAATACATGCCATAAGAAAATTTTTGAAACCATTGGTGAAAAGATAACCGGTTAAAGAGCCCCTTTGTAAACTATTCTAAACAAAGTTAGAGTTTGGAAAGGGAACTATTCTATACAAAGGTAAAGTAAAGGTAAAGATTGAAGTGTGTTGAAGTTCAATATTTTTGACAATTTAGAAAAACCAAACATATATACATACATAAGAAACATATTATAAACCTATAACAGCATAAACATAAAACTTTATTAGTTCGCCATGTTGGCTATAGATGGCAGCACGTTACCGCTTGAAAATTTAAATAGCCATTATGGCGAACTAATAAAGTTTGAAAATATCCTATCTGTAACTCCGAACTGCTCGACCGTAGCGCTTCAAAACCGGCGCCAATCGATTCCTCGAGGCCAAAAACCCCAGACCCCCAAGTTTACCGGAGATTATTAATTCTGGGGCGATTTTCGACTCGGCAACCATTCCTCGTATTATAAAGTGGACCAGAACTTTCTAATCGTGTTTCCATCCTCAACGTGCTAACAAAAACTCTAATCAGTCAAAAGAAAAATACTGTAAATTAACGAACTTAAATTAAAGACTGTTTAACAGCCTAAAGTGTCAATCTGGACAAAGAAATTGGTCTCCCCACGCTACAAGTTTTCGTGGTATTTTATATTGTTTAAAATTAGGTTTTGAGACCAAAATCAAACAATGGTGAATTTATTTAAACGTCCTACCATTTTACCATTTTAAAATATTGTTGCTTTTTCTTGTGATATAATTTGATGCAGAAATGTGTAGATAGGAAATTAAAGAAATGTTAAGCACAATGAACAGAACGGTAGGAGGCTTTTGAAATAATGTTAGTTATATGTCTATCAAAAATTTTTTTAAACTATTTTGCTGAAAAAATAATTGAAATTTGTAGCAGTCCTTTTTTCCAGGCTTTATGGAAGGTGCGAAAGGTGGCTAGTAGAACATAAAATCAATAATCAATCAAGTAAATGAATTATTTCAAATACATTAATATTATGTTCTGAACTATTAAACTGTACCTCATGAGATGATGATTGGCTATTCTCATAGTCTCAAATAAAACTCATATTGATTTAAATTATATTCCCATCCCATTTATATATGTAAAAAAAAAATCTATATTTATGGAAACTTTCGAATTTTTTATTTATTAGTAGCGGAATATGAGTTAAAAATTTATTTATGCAACTTTTTAGAATTTATTGTGATATCTCAAAAAAATTCTGCGTTGAACTCTCAATACTGTTTTCCATACATGCTATAAGCTCTCGCCTCATATCTCGAAATATCAGAAAAAAAATTCGACGTATATCGTGCAGTACTAAATTAATAATTAAGAATATTTGGTAGGGGCTGAGTTTTTAGAAAAAAAAAAAGAAGCTACAAACCATAAAATTAGAACAATATTTAGGAAACAAACTTATAAAGTAAATATTTCCTGAGTCAAAAACTTTTAAAAGGAATACATATTTTATTTAGAGCACGCTAATGCTGCTACATGCACAATACAAATGAAACTAATCAAATTGGAAATAAATATTAAGTTTAAATTGCAAAAAAAAAATGTATAAAATGGAATAATACTGTATTGTACTTTCCATGCCGTCGAACTTAGCCAGTACCTAAAGCAAGATTTACATTCGAAACGTATACATTATTTATACAACCTAAACACCCAGGTATATCAGTTTATTGATGAATTTTCGTAGAAACGAAGCTCTCTATTCAAGCTCCTATTTTAACATATATTTACTCCCCTTAAATTTGTCAGGTAAAGATTGAGAATAAAATATCTTACTTCCTTTATTAGAAAAAATTATTTTCAACAAATTTTGTTTATAAATAACATAATTTTCGCAGCAAATAATTTAAGAATTAAATTTTCACATTCTTATTTAACCATGACAGGAATAAAGTGAATTCACTTTCAATGTGAAATGTGTTTTTTTTTTCGGCGTTGGCTTTCATTAATCTCAGGTTTAGAACTCGTTTCATTATGAAGATAATAACACGATGCCATTCCCGCTAGTAAAATAAGAAAAAAAATAATAATACCTCTTTAATTCTACATATTTCCACTAAGTCAGAAACTAATGCAGTAGAAACCGATTTGTATCCTATGTCAGAATAAAATGGAAACAAATGATTTTCCACCTTATTTGAAATTTAAATCAAGCACTCGAGTATTATTTATTATAAAAGGAGTTATTTGCATTTAATAAGACGTAATACAGATATTAAATCAGTATTATTGATTTGAAGGTTGCATTCTTACATAAATGATACATTATATCATATGTAAAATGTATGAATGAAATGCATAAAAATAGTTACATGAAATCAAAATGACCGTTGACATTGAAATGATTAACTGGCCATTTCAATTTTATTAAGTCATTACTAAATATAATGCAAATATGTTGCATATTAAGTAGCTTCTTACTGTAGCAAAATATATTTTTAGAATATAATATTTGATTTAGGATCTTAAAACTAACTTTTTTTTCTCAATAATCTGACATTACTAATAAAATTTTAATTTTGAAGAAATTTGGTGTCCTTAATTTGCTGAATTTGTGGCTTGTCAATAAAACAATTTGAATATTTCTGAATGCTAATTCAGTGGCTAAAAATATAATAAAAATAAATTATTCCTCTTTTGTAAATTTCTTAAAACTATGTGCTATTTTGTATTTTAACAGAAATATTACTAATAAAATAATAATTAATTACTATTTTATTACTAATATTTTTCAAAAATGCTACTAATAAAATAAAATTTTTATCTTACAAAATTTTTTAATATATTATTAATTTTTTTGTTTTGTTTTTGAAATATGATATTAAAAAAATTTGATTTTTCCTAACAAAAAAATTATACTGAGTTTTTTTTAATAGAAGTAATCAATATTTTCTCAAAATATAATAGGATGTGCTAACATGTATTTTTAAAACATCATGAGATTCATTAGAAAGTATTATCCATTTTGCAAAAAAAAAAAAAAAAAAAAAAAAAAATCATGATATGTCGTGAAATTTAACTGTGACTTTTCGGCTGGTATTTCTCATTTCCGAAATAAATCACAAGAGAATTCTACTCGGATTACATAAAAGCTTTAGCACCATCTTTAGCCAAAAGGTATAAATTTTTTAAAATTGTGTTACGGTGTGATTGGATATTTGTAGATATACAATATTTTTGAAAGAAATTAATTAATTTTAATTATTAATACTTTAAAATACTTTTGATGAAATAAGAAAATCTGAAAGCAGAGAAGACAAATAATAATAAAACTCTTCCAGAAGCAAAATGAATCATACTATTTATATATTCTTCGCTCATGAAATGAAATTAAAATAAAAAACAAATTTCAAACTTAAAGTGTGAAATAAACCGATACCATCAATGATTTGTTTAGAAATAAGAGAAATCACATTTTGTCATTCCCAAAACACGTTTTTTACTACGATCAAGCCCAACTTTTTATCAATTAAAATGTTTTACGATATAAAAAATATATATATGAAGGATAGCACTATGTCCGTCTTTTAGAAAAACCCAAAAATAAAACAAAAAAAAGATTTTAAAATAGATTTTAAAACTACTACCATTTCTAACAAAGCATACATACGACAATTTAATTCCACAACTGAAGAATAATATCAAGACAATTATTCCAATTTTAAAAAGTGCACTTTTTATATAATTTAATTTATACAAAAAATTATAATAATGCATGCATTAATTACTTATTCGATATTATTTGACACGTGACTGTTAATTTTTACTGATGATAGTTACTGATAACGATATCATCAAGACTTTAATGATGAATGAATGATTACTTTAATGTGGACTTGAAAATAGTTAAGAAACTATTTGAAAAATGTGACATATGAGATACTTTATATACATTACAACAAATCCTAATTTGCAATGATATTTCTCCAAAACTATTTTAAAAAATGTTTCTACAATTTCAAATGACGTCATACTAACAGTTTCAAAATATTTGTAAAGATTAAATTTGAAAAGAAAAAAATCTTACATTTTAGTGACTCATTCTATAGTATCATGAAGAAATAGAAATCGTGAGCGCAGCGATTATAATCAAATGAACACTAGCTTGAAAATAGAAATAAAATGCTCAATGCAAATTAAATTTTCTCTACTTTATAAAATTTAATTTCGGATTTATACCTGATTCTGTTAGTGATTAATGTACCGTATTCTATACATTAATCAATGTAATCACTGTCACTTTAAAAATGTTTCTATAATTTCAAATGATATCATACTAATAGTTTCAAAATTTTTATAAAGATTAAATATGAAAAGAAAGAAACAATCTGACGTTTTAACGACTTATTCTGGAGAATCATGAATTAACATTTCAAATATTTTTTTTAATATTTTTGAATTTAAAGTGATAAAAATAATAAAACAATGGAAGCAATTGGGTATTTACCTCGCAAGCACTAGCTGTCAATCTGGGAATGAGGGCGTCCTCGTAGACTTGCTGTCGGGTGAAGGTGCACTGCTGGACGTTGGCTGTTTTCCGTATCTCCTCCCACTTGTCCTCCCCCCACATTTTAATCACGTATTGACTCAGGTTCTCTAAGATCAGACCGTACATCGTTCCACAAACAGGTGGCCGCTCCCTTTGCGTCAACACACCGCGCTGTTGTCTCTTCTACCGCTTTATTGTTGTGGTCCGGCGCAAATATTGAATTCTTCAGAGACCCATCGTCCTTAATGGGTTAATGAGTTTCTTGACTTGCACTCCAAGGATAGTCCTGCGGGGAATGTCGTTTGGAGGAGAGAAATAATCGTTTTCTGATGATTCCAACTTTGCCTGAGGCGTAGAATCTCTAAGACGATCCTGGTAGGATTCGAAACTGGTAACGTTAATTGATTTCAGAAGATGAAAAACTGTTGCCTTTAAATCATAGGCTTCTATCATAAATATTTTTAGTTTTAAAACGGGTTTTCATCTGTATGGCACTAACCAATGCCGATTTGGAGAAATAATCTTAAAAAAATTCTATGATATTGTCGATAAAACACAGCATATAAAATAAATAATATCCTTAAATGTATTCAAATTGATAAAAACTCTTATCCAAAATAAAGGTTGGTCTGTAGAAATCGCTTTTGACTTTCGTTTTCCAATTCTAATGGTAAATAAATGACCAATGTAAATCACAAATTCAATTTCAAGATTCTTTTGCACTATGAATTAATATTTTGTCTTTCAAAACAATGGTAATAAAATATATAAATTAAATATCAGAACAAATTTAACATCGCCGAACTTCTTGAAAAAGCCGAATCACTCCTTCCAGTTCACTTCACCAAAGAAAGAGAAACCAATTCTTCTAATTCCCGCCACCGCAAGAAATCGTCTGCTATCGAGCGGAGTGCAACAGGAGAGGATGAGCCGAGACGCAGAAGAGTCTTCATCCGATTGGGTAGCATCCATCACCGTGACGTCATCGACCCATTGGCCAATGACAGGAGCGAATACTCTGTGACGTCGTCTGCCTACAACACGAGTATGAAAATATTAACAGTAGCAGCAGAAGATGATCCATTGAGTTCGAAAATAAAAATAAAGAGAGAAAAAAAAATAAAGAGAAAGAACATGTAGAGAGGAGCGGGGAGAAAATAAAAACATTTGAGAGAAAGGGATGTTTTTTTATTTCTTATTTTTCAATTATCATTTTTTTTTCTTCTCGAAGTCGTAACAGGAAATTCCGCCGTGTGTTTCCGCTCTCGCCTTATCACTACAGTGGTCTGAGCAAATGCCTGGGCTGTAGTAAAAGAAGCCTGTTGATCAAAAAAAGTTTTGAAAAATATATCGGAAATAAACCTACGATTTCTGCTAGACGGAGACAATTTTCTCTGTGGTTCTGTTTCGCGGAATTCCAAGGCGGTGGGTTGATATACCGTGGGAACACTCGAAAGACTTTCACAAGTCCGCAAGATTTCATTCTTCACAAGCAAAAATTTCACTCGAAAAATTATCGGTTTCTTATTCATGACGTAATTGTAACTTTATCATCATGCAATCATGCATGATTGCGCTGCTGGTATCTAACTAGATAATTAATTATATTTTTAAATTTTTATCTCATCAATTTATATTGCATTCTTTAATTTTCTGATTTAAACAGTTATGTATTTAGACATTTTTTCGCCCTAAGTATTGCACGTTACGAAGGCCACTGTCTGTAGTTCATTAAAAGAGTAGTGGACTGTAGTTTTTAAAAAGTTTATTGTGAAACTCAACAATATGGTACTTAATTTCATAAGCATTAAAATATTGCAACACAACCTCGCTTAATAGGTGGAAACAATAAAATAAGTCAGAGTATTTCGTCTCCTGCTTAGAAGAGGAGCAACTATCTCTGGGTCCAGTTCCCACGAGAACCGATTCTGAACTGAGGGGTTTCTTCTTTCTTCACCCCAGGGGGAGATGGCACTGCAAGTGTGCGTAAACAGCCCTATACACAATTTTAATTTAATAAACATGTTAATGAGTTATTTTAGATTTTTTTTATTTTCATTAATGATTTTATTGGTCAGTTTTAATTTATTAATAATATATTGATGAAATAATAATATTTTATTGGTTTTAATTAACCCATTTATGCCTAAGGTTAAAAAATTGGATTTTTTCAATGAAATTTCTATATGTTAGGTAAAAAAAAATGTAATAAAAACAACTTTTATGAGAGGGGTGTTCCAAAAATGGAACAGTAGGCATAAATGGGTTAACAATAAATTAAATATAGCCAATATTCCTCTGTCAACGAGCTGATGCACCAGAAATGTTGATCACATATAATTTCAGATAAATCGTTTAGATATAATTTCCTGATTCTGATGGATCAAATTTTCAGATATTAAAATCGATCGTGTTATTTTAATAATTTTATGTAAGTTTTATTTAGTATACATGAACTTATCAAATGGTGACTAGCTGCATAAAATCATACATTAGTTCTCAAGACATAAATGTCCTGTTCACCTGTATTCTAACTTTTGTGAAATTACGACTTCGCTTTTTATTTCTGTTCTAAACTATTCAAATATTAAACGGAATTCTTCTTCAGCTTTAAAAGTAGAAAATCACATGATTGTATATTTGATGGAACAATGAAAATGGTTTGGATTTCAAGACAAAATCTTATGTATTGTTGAAAATAACGAAACAATCAAGCAAATTTTTTACAAGTATAAAATTAGTACTATTAAAGATATATAAAAATTTTCAACAGTGAAATATTCATTTTTGCGTAGTAATGTTTTTGGAAGCTATCGCATACAAATAACAAAATTCATCTTAATATTTCATTATTTAAAAAAAATTTTTAAAAATCGCTTCAAAATGCTTATTTTCATCTTTAAAATTATAGATCTGACAAATGTGATAACCACAGGTCAAACGATTTAACCTGCAGAGCACAAACACAAACACACTAGCAGATACACATACACATTCAACTTTATTATTCCTAGATATTAAAATTGATGATTGTACGGCATCCGAATTTGCACAATATTACATTTAATCAAATGTCTGATACTTATAAATATAATAACAACAAAGTAAAAAAAATAACTGAAATATGAATATGACTTCTAATACGTGAAAAAGTGTAAATATATAATATTTTATAATTGACAGAAATGCAAATTAATTTTCTTGGAAGCTAGTCTAATAGCATTTTTAAATCGCCCTGCCTGCATTTTTGTTGTTTTTAAATCCATCTATTCCATTCCTAGTTCATCAATCTTAAACAACTACCTAATTCAGATTTCAAACAAATATATTTAAAGATAATATTATTTATATTCATATAGGAGATAACAATGTATTTATTTACGTATAATGAAGATTTTATCTAAGATTAATTTTTTATACAGCGGAACCATTTTAGTACGGTTTACAATCATTTTTCCCAATATTGTAAAATTTAATGTTTATTCAAAGTACGCCAAATTATTTTTGTAACTTAATAATATAATATGGTTAAAGAAAATTATTAAACTATTAATTTTTTTATTATTATTATTATCATTTTCATATATTACTAAGCTTATAATTTCAGAAATATTTCTTATTCCAAATGCGCCTATTTCACTATGGCTTAAAATCCGAATTGATCTGAATGACAATTGCCTTAATAATATAGAGGGAAACTGAAACTACAGAAAAGAATTTGAAAATGGAACCCCCTGTAGCAGCTAAGCATTGAATTAAGGTATCAGACTACGTTAAAAACACTCGTTATGGACCACATTATCGAATTTTTGTTCATTGTTATTTCTTGTACTTCAGACTTTCCTCTTTTCCAAAACATTTCATATTCCCTAGGAAAAGGAAGGGTTGACCTATCATCCAGGGTCACATATATTTCAACTAAAATTTTTCTTTAACTTCTATTTTCTAAAAACTTTAATTTTCATAAAAATTCTCCACTGTTAGCATTATATCTCAAAACCTAATAGAGACATTTACAAAAAAATTTATACTATGTTTGAAATAATATGGGCAATGATACGAACCAAAAGTTTTAATGTTGGAAAAATACAGTTTCATTTATAGGTGTCTTCAGAAAAATTAAGTTGCGAATTTATGGAAAAAATGCATATATACATATATTTTTGCATTCTTTCATTTCAAACTTCTTTGCATTTCAAATGTTTTCTTAGATTTTGGTTCGTGTCATTCATCATAATATTTTATAACTTGAATACAAAGAAAAAAAATTGCTGCATTACCATTTTGTGTAGAGTGTTAACCATTTTGGTTAAATTTCATCAAAATTTATTACAAAATTTTCTTATTTCTCAAAATATATTATATTTCGAACAATTTATAATAGACAATACAACTAAAAATCATTAATAGTTTTTAAAAAAATCCAATTTTTCAAAAATTGTCCTTCGAACGTAGTCGGATACCTTAAAAAATTGGTCTCAATATTTTGACACATTTTCCAAGATTCTCGCTTTTCTTTTAAAAAAAGCATTTTTTTACAGATTTTAATAAAAATTTTACTTCTCTGGTCCATTTTGAAAAGCCCTTCTCTTTAGGATTTAAATTTTACTGCTTTAAAGACAATATCCCTTTTCTGGGATACTTTGAATGCTCATTACTTTTCAGTTTTGGATTTGCAGATTAAAAAATTGCCATTATTAACGAAAATCTAGATAGTTTAATTTTGAAGCTGATTCTCAAGCAAAAAAAAAGAAAAAGAAAACGAACAAGTAATATAAGTTGTTATATAATTTGCAATATTTAAAAATATTGCAATTACGTTTTAATTTTGAATAATTCAGCATATTTCGACTAAGATATGCGCCTAATCTAAATTCCTCTTTAAAATTTTTTTAATTTTTTTTTATAAACTTGCATTTTGGAATCCACAAATGTTTAGTTTTCTTTTAACGATTAGCCGCCTTTCGCGACCAGCCATTTTACTATCTTAATGCTCAATAAATTTTTCATAATGAAATATTTTATGCAACTCCTATTTTAATAGCTTCTTCATCAAAATATTTAAAGCTTCAAATTTTGATAGTCATATAATTCACTCATAATATTATAAAGGCCTTTAGCCATAACGTAATATATATATTTTTAATTTTCTGTTAGCTCCCGTAGAATTTAGACTTTAATTTAAAGTGGAAATAATTAAACTACAATTATTATAAGAACATTTTTTACTGAAACAAAGCCTTTTAAAAAAATATGCGTAATGACAACAGAGTCCCTGAGAATTTAAACAATATGGGCACTAAAGAATATATTTGTTAATTTATGTAATATATCAAGAATTTTTCAACAAAAGTTTCTCAGATTCATTATGAAAAGATTGATTAATTAATAATTAATTTTAACTGCATCCAACATTAAAGAAAAAAAAATCCTTTGAAATAAACAGCCGAAATCACATTCAGCCTACCATTGTTAGGGGGGGGGGAAACTACTTGAAAATGGATGTACTTAAAACTATAATTTAATTACAAAAGCACACAAATAACCTAAAACTATTTACAGTATGTGCCTGAAATAAAACAAAGCAGCAAACTAAATAATCTGAACACAATGCGCATGCCTGAATTTTCAACGCCAGTTATGGTATCGCAAATGCATGAATATTTTACACCAGTTGGATAGCACTACGCAGATTAGAAATTTTTAATTTCCTTTATACTGTTGTATTTTAATTCAAAAGCACTTCAGAATGAATTTGAAAGATTGATTAGTTAACAATATTTAATTTTAAATTCATCAGACATTAATAAAATAAATAGAATCGTTTGATATAATCGGTTGAAAACATGTTAAACCTAACCTCGTCACCGTGGGGGAAAAAACTGCAGCCTTACTTATTTGGCGGAGTGGAAATGAAAAGATTTTTTTTTGGCGCGAAAGTTCATTTTTAATTAATAATTAAAATTCTAATTAGAAAATTTAAAAAAAGGGACACCATTCCCGACCTCCAAGGTATACATGTACCAAATTTATAGCTGTAGGTCAAACTTTTTGGCCTGTAGGGCGCCAACAAATACACTCACACACATAGAGCCATATTATAAGAATAGAATACTAAAAGCTCAGATATAGTATAAATAATAAATAGGAAATAAAACTTTTGAAGCCATAAGTGAATATTTTAAATATTGCAGATAGCAGTTAATTTGAACTGCCATTTTCTTATTTTAAAGCAATTTATCTTTTAAAAATATAGATTTACATCTGTTTTATTGATTTTTTTTGTTTTATTTGTTTTTGAAATTTATGTTGGAGATAAAAATAGAAATGACGCATGCCGCTAAATGACTGTTTTTCAGTTATTTCTGTTAAGGTTTTGAAAGCATTAGATTAAGAAGCAATGATGAATACTGTAAAATATGTAACATAAATACTGTTAAGAACCAGTAATTTTACTTTCCCGAACAATTAATGCCCTCTTAAGAAAGAATGATTTACAGTAATCTGTATTGAATGGTACTTGGGTGTCGCCTTAGTAATCAAAATCTTGGCGACAAACTTGGCGACAATTTGGCGACTTTGATGACAAAATGGATAATACCTGATACTACAGAATTTTCTCGATTCGTCCATTAGGAGCCGATATACGTCCAAATACGCCCTGAAGCGTCTATCCCCGCCTACCGGTAACGATAAAAGGATGGCACTTTCAATATGGATAACAATCGAGTATACCTGAATTGAGAGATCCTGAATTGATGGTCCTGAGATGAGGAGTAAAGTCTTCAACGTTGTCGCCGGTAATAGTAGTAATCTTGGCAAGTGGTCTGGAATTGGATGTCGTGAAGGAGTCTTGAATCGTGTGGTCCATGTGAACTGAGCCGTAGGATGAGTAGAGGGGGGTGCCGGATCAGGTGTCATCCTCGTCATCTGACCATGGCTCAAAATTACGAAGTCTGTTTCAAAATAGCCCTAGTGTTGCTTTAGAGCTGGATGTTAAAATAGCTAAACGTAAAAGTAAACGAGCAGTCGGAATCGACGATAAATAACGAGTCCGAAGCAGCGGAGGAGTCAAGCTAGCGCTGAACTGAGCTGTGTGTCTTGTAGTCTATAGAGGAGCCAGCGTTGAGTACTGTAGCCAGTACTGTGGACATTGTTACTACTTGTGGGCTACTGTCTTTGTTGTGCGTTGCTGTGTGTCCATCTCGGCTGTAAACAAGTGTCGTCTTTGTGCTGTTCTGACTTCGTGTAAATAAACGTCGTCGTTATTTTCTACTAAAGGACTAATCATTTTTTGTTTATCTTCTACACCATACACCCAACTACAAATAAACGAACCCAACGGATATGAAATCCGTAACAATATTATAAGTGATCCTATGTCATCAAACTGCAAAAAGGTGTCATTCAGAAATTTTGAAAGGTCACAGGTAGACTGAGCTATGTAATACAGGACATATTATGGAAACTATCTCTAAATTTCTTATGATAGTGAAAGGTATTTACAAGAAAACCGCAGTCCTATAGCTAGAATATATAAAAGATTATATACAACAAGAAAAGAGTGGGCTCATTTATTATAAAATTAATAAAATGATTTAAAGGCATTGTTAGAATAAACTATAAACCTATGGACAAGTTGTAAAATTATTATGTGACTGCTATCTATAAAAACGCTCTATAAATCTAGAAAAAATGTAATTTACAAAAAAAAACATTTTTTTTTCTTCTTTGTTGCTATTGCGATGAAACTCCATGAACCGGAATAAAGCATCTAGCTATCATAATGTAACATGATGAAAAGAAATTAAAAAGTCTTTCAGATTCAGGTATAAAAATATATTAAACCAACTTACTCAGAACTTTGTGACAAAAGCTTTCTATGGAACGGTCTTACAGAACAATAACGAAAATTCGAACAACCTCAAATAGATTATTTTATTCAAAAAAGCTTTAGTTTAGCAGAAGAAAATAGGACCACATATTGCTACGTTATTATTTAATTAATGGTGTAAGGTTGTATAGCCCATTCATTCTCAAGTACTTAGAAATAGAGATCGATCAACTGATGTTTAAAGAGTACAAGAGAATTCACAAAGAGTGGATTTACTACAATAGAATACGGAATTAATATTAGAAACTAAAGAAAAAAAAAAGGAAAAAAAGAGTTTAAAATAATAATAAAAGAATGTTTGGCAGGAAAAACATCATTCTAAAGTTAAAGAATATTTTTGCTTCTGTTATTGTATAACATCTTTAAATGCGTTTTCTGAAAAATTGCATTTTTTTTGTTTCTTTTGTTAGCAGTAAACAACCTTTCAGAAAATATTTTATAGATATTAAAATAAAATTTTCTCCCAAATGTTATACTTGGCTTTAGTGGTCCTATGAAACAGAATCTAATGGTTTGATTTTTCAGATTAAATTATTTTATTAATCTTTCAGAGGAAAAAAAAACGAAACATTTTTCAAAATGAACCGAGAGTTTTCTTATGAAATCAATCAGGAATATTTCTAAAACTTTTAGAATTACTAAAATCTCTTACCTCATAACATAGCTAAGTTTATTCATTGTGTGTGATGTAAAAATAATTGAAATATATCCTTTAAAATTTTTTGTGGATGTTTTCTGTATCTACAGATATTCACTAAAACTTAGCTAAAAAAATATTTATAATTTGAAAAAAATTTCCACCGAAATTTTATTTGAGTTTTTGATTTTATTCATCATTGTAATTAAAAATATATTTTTAAAATATTATATGTTTATATTTATAAAATACAAAATAAAAATTTTATAAATTGAAAAAAAAAAAAATTGCCCTGAATGCAAGCACTTACATTAACTGAGTAACTACATTTATTCCTCCCGCTGGTGTGGCGTGGTATGGAGAGGGGGGTGCCAGTCGAGGTGTCGCCCTCGTCATCTGACCGTGGTTCAAAATGACGAGGTCCGTCCCAAAATAGCCCTCGTGTTGCTTTAAACGGGACGTTAATATAACTAAACTAAACTAACTACATTTAACTAAATATCTCACATTGCTTGGCTGAAGAAATTGCATTGTTTGGTTCTCTTTCTTCTCATTTAGGAAGTAATTTTTGTATGATTTTCCTTTTATTCGAATATTTTTTGCGGAGTATTAGTTTCTAAAAGGGTGCAATGTAGTTCTTTCCTTTTATTTCAAATACGGAAATTATTAACCAATTTTGTTAAAAACTTGCAGTACTTTGTCGAAAAATAATCCATGTGATAACAAATCCTATTCACGATTTTTCTCAGTAAACAGTTTTGAAAACAATTTGGGTTAGTTTAATTTAGTTTAGTTTAGTTATATTAACGTCCCGTTTAAAGCAACACGAGGGCTGTTTTGGGACGGACCTCGTCATTTTGAACCATGGTCAGATGGCGAGGATGAAACCTGAACTGGCACCCCCCTCACCACACCACGTCACACCAGCGGGAGGACGTTTGGCTTGATAGATTTAACGTGCAAAAGAGAGAAAAAAAATGAAAACTTAAGAAAAAAAATTTTAAAATTTGAAAAACAATTTGGAAAGTCAAATATACATGCGACAGATGTTAATACTAAAGAATAAAATTAAAAAATGCTTTACGTTATTATATATTTAAAATATGTTATGTTATCACGTGAGTATATGGTGTTTTTTTTATTTGAGGTTTTTGAAGCCTCAAAATGAGTTGGCTACAAATTGGCGATCTATCACGTTTGAAGCCTCCATTTTTTGCTTTTAGGGTTATTAGTAAATATTTCATAAGGTTGTCACATTTGGCGATTTATCGCCGACTAAAATTTTAACTTGACTTCCAAATGATTCATTCTTTGAATTCTTACGAATTGCGTTCATTTATTTAAGTCATTAACCGGTTTAAACTTGTTTGAATCAATCACGAGACGCATCATGCATGCGCCAATATTTATAAAAAAGATAGGCTCTCTCCCCCCCCCCCATCTCAAATTCGTTCGAGCTTCAAAACTTAATTAAATGACTTAAATTTATTAAGGCAAATAATAGCTTAAAAATAACCATGTTCTCACATGATAATTTGAAACTTGCGATCTATTAATCTATTTTCATAATTAATCTTTTTAATGCAGACCAATCTCTTCTGAAGATACTCCAGAAAGACAGTTTATCCCTATTTCCAGGAACTAAGTCAAACCTCTTCCTTAGACATGACCCATGTATTACATCATCGTTATAACGAGCATCATGCCTTCTCTATATCATTATCGTAAATTCATGATTTAAGGTTGGTATGCGGCGAAATATCTTTTTTTTTACGAGGCAATTATTATTTTCGCTACTATGAATCATTTTTTTATTGTTTGTTATGTTCAAACTAAATTATAGATTTTTCTTTTTCACTATGAAATTTAATAACAAAGAAATACCATGAATGTATTTATATTTAAAATAAAATAAATTAATATATACTTTCGTATAAACATCTGTTACCTAATAAAATTGTGCTTGAATTAAAAGTTTTGTCATAAAAACTGCAATAATTGAATTGAAATCAAGCTAATGTAGATAAATATTTAAAACTGTTTTCACAATGTCATTATAATGCATTTCAATTTTTAATTATCAATTTTTTTTGTCTTTCATTGACTATAATTTTAGTTTAAGCAATTAATTTTACTACTTTGATACTAATTAATAAAATTGATCTCCAATAAATTCTTCTCTTTATAAATTTAAAGAAAAGAGGTAAAAGTGAAAAAAGTCAGCTCATTTTAAACATTTATAAATAATTTCTTCAAAAAATTATCTATATTAAGTGTTTAATTAATTTATTCATAGAATTATAAAAAGAATTTTTTCCTAAAAATTGTCTTTAATAAAATTTTTATACATTGATAAAAGAAGAATGCATAGGATAATTTGAATTCTTTAAATATTTTCATTATTTAATTTAAATAGCTCTGATTTAAAAATCTCTTTTCAAGATAAAATAAATCAATTATTCTTTGATATCTAAAACTATAATGAATTTTTTTGAGATTTATGAAAAACATTTCTTAGAGCTTTCAGTGAAAAAAATTTAAAAAAAGACTTTTGATTTTATATTTATTTAATGAGAAAAACTTAGTTTAGCAGTTACTGTTTTCAATTAATTAGTTTAAATAAAAGTTACAGCCCAAAATCCTCGTTTGAAATTTTTTTTTCTTATAATCTTTTGATCCATTGGTCTCTTTTTTCCTAAAAGAAATCGTTCAGAGCAAGATTAAAATCCTGAAACAAAGCATTTTATAGCTTTTTTCAAAAATAAACAATATTTATAATAATTTTAAAAAATCAGATTTAATTAAAATACAAAGCTCTAACATTTTGCTCAAGAAACTTCAAAATAAAAAGAAATTTTTCAAAAAATATATACCACTTAACTTTTAGAAAGTTTTACATTCGAAAATTTGCTTCTATTATTCATTTAAATAAATGCTACTGCTAATAATAATAGTCTGTCAACAAAATTATCAGTCATATTTAGAGATATCAGTCATATTTAGCAATATCATACAAGTCTTTCAAGATGAGTATCGCAGTAGAATGGATCCAAAGACGGCTTACGAAAAGCAAGGAAAAACTCTGATGAATATGCTGCCTTAATTCGTACCAGGAAATAAAAAACTAGATTGTATCAAAAGCCAAAAAAATAAACAGTGGAAATGGCGTTTCCAAAGTTTTTTCGCATGTACTCAAGAGAGTTACTCAAACTTGTCGAAACTAAGTTCTTTGTGTTATAGTAAAATGGTTTTTATGTATTCTTTACGTGATATTGGTGAACAATAATTATGAAACGTCGGTATTTGGCAGGAATCTATCATGGATTAACCATTAGCACACAGTTAATACACTAGTTGCAACAGTCTCTCCTAAATTTTTTCTCTTGCTTTTTTTTTAAATGTTTATTATAAACCACATATTACGAAACAGCCTATTAGCTTGCAATATTTGGCAACATTTTTGGCGATTAATCACTTAAATGTGATTAATACAAAAGCAGCATTTGCGACGCGTTATTTTTGAGACCAATCGAAAGTAAAATTTGACAAGAAGTGTAATTGTCACGAGATCATCCACCAAATTTCATGCATTTAAATCTAAGTGTCATACCAGTTCAGTCATACCAATTTAGTTATTGTACAATATTTCCTCTTCATTTTGATAATTCAAAAACAATTCATAATTTTCAGTAGTAGATTCGATTGCTGCAATGAAATTCAAATAGTTTTCACTACTTCTTTGAATATCGAATAGTGTGATTTTCTTCCATTATTGAAAATTAAGGCAAAATTTCTGCAAATTATCTGCAGAGTTTACATAGGGAATCAGAAAAAATTGCAATTGTCTTTTGTAATCAAGTAATTTCATAAAGAAATTATTTCACCACAAAAGATAATTGTAATTAGAAATATATTACTCAAATTTTAAGTTTCTAAGGGTTAAGTGAACAATAAATGTCATTGCATCAATTCCATATGATAGATTCATAAATAGAATAAATGGAACAATTGAAACTAATTAAGCAACATGGATTTATGTTTTATCACAACTGTATTTTTATTTTATTAAAAAATCACTAATAAGCTATACATTAAGCATTTCACTGAATCAAAACATATCATTATTTCTGTCAAATTAGTCGGTAGCGAAAAGCGGTTAATTTAAGAGAAATTGCAGCTAATTTTTCATACATGTGGAAAAAATTTATTACAAAAATTTCAGCGTGTAAATCTATTGCCATTTCTAAAAATTTCTCATCGAAATTTAATAAAAACAACAGAAATAGAAACGATTTTTTTGTGTGTGTGTGTGATGTTAAAGAAATAAATTGAAAATAAAAAGATTCAATTTCTGGCGGAAACAATTTAAATAAATGTTGGCTGTACTGTAACTGATAACTCCTGTAAAATGTAATTGAAAGGAAAACTAATATAGCAAGTTTCACATTGTGTCGTGTTATAATTTCTTAAAGAGTTTAATGAAACATAATAGCTTAAGATGGCGAATTTTTTTAAGCTTGTGATAAATGGGGATTTATTGCATATTAATGATTTTTTAGAAAATTGTGATTTAATCTTATTACAACATTTCTTTGATGTTTTCGCTCTCACTCTTTACTGTAAAAGAATATTGAATGCGATATATATCCTACGAAGTGTTTTTAACAAGAATTGGCAAATTGGCGAAGTGTTTTTAACAAGAGACTAAAAGTTTCGACAGAATAGTTTCGTTTTGTTATTGAATTATAAGAATAAATTGTTCGAATCAAAATATCTATTCATAATAACTTTTTCAAAGCTAGGATAGTTAAAATTTTTTGTTACTGGCAACAACTTAAAATAAAATCTATATTCAAAGCATGTTCATGCACGAACAAATTCTTAATATTTAGATATATTTAGCATTTTTTTTCTTATCTTATGTGTTCAGTATATAAAGAAAATTCAATTTAGAAAGTTTTAATTTTTGCATCAAATAATAAATGTAACTTTAATATTTAATTTCAAACTTATAACAAATCTTTTGGCAACATCTTATTAGAAAAATTTAAGAATAATGGCAGTTATTAAGAAATTCTCTCAGGTAAACGCTGCATTTTGATAATGAAATTCATGAATGGATGTATAACTATGAATAGACTATATAAAATTGACATTGGAGGAATTTTTTTGAAATCTTGTAAAATATCGATTAAAAAGTGAAGTTTGAAGGGTAGAAAATTTTTATGCAATACTCTAAAGTATTTTCAGGTAGAATTCAGAACAGTAGAATTCTGCAACAGGAAGAATGCCAATATTTTTTTTAAATCATATTGGAAAATATATAAAAATAATGTATTTTAATCATCATTAAAAATTTTTCTATAAATTTTAATGAATTTTGGTAATTTAGATTAATATGAAAATTTTTTAAAATTCAAAAAAGATGCAAACTTTTAGTTTGACACTTAGATAATATTTTAAATTTTATAATTAAAAACATTTCAAAACTGAACAAAAAATTAAATTAAATCTAGAAGTAGTTTTTTCATTATTTTCTATGCAAGCTTTTAATATCATTATTTACTTAATTATACAACATTTTAATGTTAGAAATATATAATACAAATTTTCCCTACTTTCCTTCTATTTTTAAAATCTATCATTAATTATATAGCATCAAAAAGGCAAAATGATGCAGTTAATTTCGTGAGGAAAACCAGCTCTAAAATAGAACTGTATCTCTAAAAAACATTTTTTAATTACGAAATATGCAGAAAAAAAATTCTTTTTTTTTGTCCTTTTTATGCTGAAGTATGAGCATTACCGTCGCAAGTTAATTTCCAAATGATGAACTATTTACCAATAAATTCTTAAACATATTAATTAATTTAGAATTTTTATGAACACAAATTTATTTCATGAACACTATTTCCTAATTTCTGAGGTAATGAAACAGTTTCATAATTGATTAATCTTAGAACCGGATCGAATCCTTCAATAATTCCCACTTAAGAATGTATGAAAGGATATATCCTGATCACATTATTCGTTGAAAGAGAAAATATTTTTATCAAAGTGAAAGAGAAAATACTTTTATCAAAACTATTATTAAACGCGAGTGAAGTTTTTATTGAACATTATAAATATTAAATTATTTAATTTCCTTCGAAAAAATAATTACATTCCACGAAAATAACAGCTATAAGGTCATAATTCTGCGTGAACCTTTTAAAAACGCAACTGCTCTCAAAGAAGCATACGTAAGAATAATGCAAAGCTGGTTGAAGCAGGTACAAAATATATAAGATTAAAAGATTAAGATGAAAGTTGTCATTTATTCTTTATTCATTGGCGATGCAATTTCGAGCTTCAAAAATTCCTAACCAAAAATTATATTATGTTTTCACATGATAAAAATATATTGAATAGTTTGGATTTTTATTGCTCGCATAAATTCAAGAATTCTTATTTATAAACATTTCCTGATGATCGAGTTGTTACGTCGGAATCGTCTGAAACTTCCTGGTGCTTCTATAATAATTCAATCCGTGTCATTATTGTTCCGTAATAAGCATGCCGGCAATTTATATGAGTTAATTAAAACCTAATTTATTTCTCTGATATGAAGTTATTTCAAATATTGACATCTAGAGTGAAAAGCGTGTTTTAAAGTATTAATTTTTAAGCAAAAAAAAAAAAAAAAAACTCTGTTAAGAACAATTTTTATTGAGAAACAGGCATAGTTTCGAATGTTATTATTTTGTGAAAAAAACATCTTGTCAACTTCCTCCATTGACTTAAAGAATAATTTAAAATATTTTAATGATATTTT
The DNA here is from genome assembly GCA_026543055.1 of Argiope trifasciata. NCBI lineage: Eukaryota > Metazoa > Arthropoda > Arachnida > Araneae > Araneidae > Argiope > Argiope trifasciata. The sequence goes on from JAPMOQ010022550.1 coordinate 92,040, forward strand.
ATCCTTAAAAAGGTAATTTTCTATCTAAGATAGCGTTCCAAAAATTGCTTAAAGATTTTTCATTTACTTTACACAAATATTCGAAAAGTAAAATAGTTTGAAAATGAGCTTATAAACTAAAACTTTCAATACCGTTAAATTTAAATTAAGAATTTTAAGCGGAGCAAAAGTTATATTCACAATGTAAGTTGAAAAACTGAGCTTTCAGTTAAAATACATTTAGTTAAAAACATTTGAAAATTGAAAGTAGAAAATAGATATAATAGTGAAATATTTTTTTTATTATTTGCTTTAATAGATTTTAATATCCTTTTTTAATTGATGTACTATTTTAATGTTAAAAATATATAATACAAATGTCGAACAACCAATTAAGTTTATCACATATGAGGTTATTAACAAAAATATAACATAAAAAATATTATTCATCTTAAATATAATTTAAAATAAATATTAAAATATCTACCAATAAAATTAAATTCTACTTACAAAGCATTTGTCAGATGATCTCAGAATTGTATATTCAGTTCAAACGAGTCTCTAAGGCTCTTTTTTCTAAATAGTTTTATTGTGTACAAACACGTCAAGTTCACAAGTTTATAAATTTGCAGAAATGTTCTAGAAAATATTTATTAATTCAGTTCACTTGATTTCTTTCTTTTCCTATAAAAGCGAAAAATAAACTGAAAATTATTTAAAATCTATAGATGGAATAATAATTTAATTTTTTAAATATCATCCGTAATAAAATTCATCGCAGAAATTACAATGTCATGATAGCATAAATTATATACATATTTAGAATTTATACAAAAATAAACATGACATATAAAAAAAGAAAACGCAATAAGTAAAATGGAAATCTTGCATTACTTCTTGAATATAATATCTAATATTCATGCAACATTTTATCAGTTTACAACTAGTTTTTGTTTAAATTTATTCTTTCAGAATTCTTAATTAGAATTTTCATTAAGTAAATAAAATCTTCAGAAAATAATATAATCTTTCTAATTTCCACTTATTATTTTTTTCCATTCAGCAAAGAAAGTAACAGACGATAATGTTCGTTTCAGAATTCTTGATTTGATTCCTAAATTCACTTGATTTATTTTTTCTTCAGACGATAATGTTAGCTTCAAAATTGTTATTCTCGTAGAATTTGAATTTTTGAAAAGAATATTGAAGTTTCAGCCAATGAATGCACTTAAAGCAAATTAACGCCACCGTGATTTTGGATCTTCAAATTTGAGAAAATTTTGTTCCGCCTAGGTTCTGTTCGCAATAGCGGAATGCTTGAATTGAAGCGCGAACATCCAGTACTGCTGTCTGCTGATAGTGAATATCCGTTTACTTTATCTCTACCCTTACCCGTATGTAGCTTGCACTGAGTCAAAATAATAGCGTTGACATCCCGCCTCTAATTAAAATAACTACGATGTCTATCAATCGGACAAACGTCTGGCTTTAGTCCAGCTTTCCTTATTGACAATGTCGACGAATTTGATTAGAACGTTTTGTTTAAGCAAACTTGTGAGGAAGTGATGCGAGATTTGGATCTCGACGATTTTGAGATGGTAGAATGATTTTGAATTTTTTTTAGAGCGATAGTATTTGCATTATTTCGATATATTTGTTAAATTATGTGTAATTCTTATTTTATGCATCATTCTTGTTTACTTTATTCATTTATTTTATGAATTGTTCCTGTTTATTTTATTCATTTATTTTATGAATTGTTCTTGTTTATTTTATTCATTTATTTTATGAATTGTTCTTGTTTTTTTATTCTTTTATTTTATGAATTATTCTTGTTTATTTTATGAATTGTTCTTGTTTTTTTATTCATTTTTTATGAATTACTCTTGTTTATTTTATTCATTTATTTTATGAATTATTTTTGTTAATTTATGCATTTATTTTATGCTTATTCTTTTAATTATGAAGTCTACAGAAATAAAATAGCATGATTTCAAGGTCATCTGTCAATACTTAGAGGGCTCATTTTGTTAAAAAAAAAAAAAAAAAAAAAAAAAAAAAACATTGTTTGTTTATGTTGAATTATGCGACACAAAATAGCGTCAATTTCTCTGACGTCGTAGCCACAATATAAATAGAGAAATTGTGCATGTTTTCTACATCTAATCGCTCGTTGTCTTACAACTTTTTTTAGAGAGATCGCATTTGCATTATTACGATATATTTGTTAAAATATGTGTTATTCTTATTTTGTACATTATTCTTGTTTATTTTATTCATTTATTTTAAGCATTATACTTGTTTGTTTTATCGCTTATTTTATAAATTATTCTTGTTTATTTATGCATTTATTTTATGCTTATTTTTTAATAATGAAGTCAAAAGAAATAAAATAGCATGATTTCAAGTAAATCTTTCAATACTTAAAGGACTTGTTTTGTTCAAAAAAGGTACATTGTTTGTTTATGTTGAATGATACGACAGAAAAATAGTGTCAATTTCTCTGACGTCATAGCCACAATATAAATAGAGAAATTGTGCATGTCTTCTAACATCTAATTGCTCGTTGTCTTACAACTCTTTTTAGAGAGATCGTATTTGTATTATTTCGATATGTTTATTAAATTATGTATTATTCTTATTTTATGAATTATTCTTGTTTGTTTTATCGTTTATTTTATGAATTGTTTTTGTTTATTTAAGCATTTATTTTATGCTTAATATCTCAATTATGCAGTCAAAAGAAATAAAATAGCATGATTTCAAGGTAATCTGCCAATAGAGGATTTGTTTCGTTCAAAAAAAAAAGTACATTGTTTTTTTTATGTTGAATGATGCGACAGAAAAATAATGTCAATTTCCCTGACGTCATAGTTACAATATAGATAGAGAAATTGTGCATGTCTTCTAACAACTAATTTCTCGTTGTTATACAATGTGCTATGACGTCATTACCTTTTCCTTCCTTCAAGATGCGCGTTGAATTCTAATATTAAACCAATTCTTTTATGTGATGCGATTATGAGGATGAAATAAAAATAAATAAATTTGAAAAAAGTTGTTACAAATTTCAAGTTATCATATGAATTTTTTATTGCTTAATTATATTAATGCGTATGATTCAATTTTTTTTAAAAAAAACGATGCTTTTTTTCATTTAAGATTGTCGAGAGCTCCAAAACTTCTTTGCCATCCAAGAAAAACCTGAAAAGTTAGAAACAAGTTAAAACCAATTTGAAATTTATGACGTAATGCGACTGTGTCGATTTTTTTTTCTAAACAATGCTTTCTTTAAAAAATATCTTTTTCTTTCAAAATTGACGGGAGCTCCAAAACTCTTTTGCCAACCACGAAAATATTGAAAAAGAAAATTGCCATTTATTCTCTTTTTCGTTGCCCACGGGATTGAGAACTTCAAAACCCCCTAACCAAAATCATATTCTCACAAAAAGGAATGCCACGTTTGGAAGCTGAATAATGAGCGTTTCTGTCATAACGTGGTCTTCAAATGATAAACTATTTATCAATAAATTCTGAAACATTTTAATTTAAATAAAAAAATTATGAAAATAATATTTTTAAAACACAAACTGCGATTTGCTAATTTCTGAGATCATGAAACAGTTTCATAAGGGTTTAATCTTTGAAAAGTAGTCGAATCCTTCAATGTTTTCCATTTAGGAACGAATGAAGTGATATATCCCGATCACTTCATTCGTTGAAAGGGAAAATATTTTTATCAAAGTGAAAGAAAAAATACTTTTATCAAAATTGTTATTAAATGCGTTTGAAATTTTTTGAGCATATTATAAAAATTAAATTATTTAATTCCCTCCCAAAAAATTGCATCCCATTAAAATAACAGCTATGATTTCATAGTTCTACGTCAACCTTATAAAAACGCATCTGCTTTCAAAGAAGCATTCTTAATAATTAAGCAATAATGATGAAAGCAGGTCAACTTTTAAAAAAGCATCTTCTTACAAA
>JAPMOQ010022550.1:111535-131635 GCA_026543055.1 Argiope trifasciata
AATGAAAATGATATATCTACATTACAAATCAATATTCCATTATCAATGTTTCATAATGCCAATTATGACCTTATTTAAGGTTTGTAATTTTATGGGGAAATGAGGATTAGACCTTGATTTAAGAACATGCTGGAAAGTTTCAAAGAGACTATTTCTATTTTTTTAACCTAAATTCAAAATAAGCAACGTGTCATAACATAAAATAAGTTGGTTAACATTGAAGCTGTTCAAATCCCTCTGAATGATATCTTTTTCATCGTTATGTATTTGATATTAATTGAAAGCAGGGGAGAAGCCACAAAACTTTCTCATAATAAAGAAGCTATTCAAAGAACGTTTTGCTTAGCATTGGAGCACATATTTACGAAATATTTACCTTTGGCATGAATTTATGAATTTGACTAAATTTATAGTGACATCTTTGGAGAGTTTTTTTGGTGATTAATTCACCTGGCATGCTGCTGTAACGTTTCGATCTGGTCCTATCAAATAAAGGGTAGCGTTTTAATCAAATTACTTTATTTACAGCTCTAATTTACAGAAAAAAAATACTCTTTATCATCCAGGTTAAGTGAAAAGTTCTATGTACAAAACCACAAGAATACTTCCTCGAAATATTTCGAAGAAACTCACGAGAACAACTAACCGGCCATCAAAGTCTCAAGCTAGTACTGAGGTTAGCTCCAGGAATCCACCGAATTCCTCGGGTGGAATTTTCTCTCGAACACTCTGCTTTCCCCTATCTCTTCTCCGGACCTCCTTCACCAAAAAACTCTTCGTCCCTTTTTCTTTCTCCAAAAACCTCGCCTTTTCTCTCTTCTTTCAACTCCACCTCTCATCCACATTGGAGCATTTTGGCTGCCGATTCTCCAATCGTCGAGAAGCTGAATCATTACACTGCTAATAGTATCCTTTACATGCTTTCACCCCCCGCCCTTACCGCCCGGGGGCACATCGAAATGAGGATGAGATGCTTCCAGTATGGTGGCTAGATCTCGCCAACCCGGTGGGTACAATAATAGGTGGGGGTTCTGGCCCTCCCATCGATGACGGGGCGTACTCCCAACGGGGAGGGTTGCACCGTGGCCAGTGACGGCCCATAGAACTCATCCAGAGTTCCCGCCAGTGTTGCTGTAGCGGCGGTCTGGTCATTCAGTCTTGCGAGGTTTATCCGTATGCTTTAGGGCTGGTAGGATGTCAGTTGTATGACTTAACCCTCCTTCCCAGGCTGAAATAAAAATTTGACTCAAAACTGCCCTTGTGCGCACGAAATCCCATACCAAATTTGATGCATTTAAATAATTTTGTTTTTGAGTTATCGCAGTTACATATTTTTGAAAAGATAAACCGACAGACAGCCCTTTGTTGAATTTGGCTCAAATTTCGATAGGTGTAAAGGTACTAAAAATATTACTTCTTCTTGTTGAATTTTATCCATCTAGCTCCCTTCGGTTTGTAATTATCGTGTTAACTTATATTCAAACATCCTTCCTTCGATCTTATAATCAACTTATCTTATAACTTATATTCAAACAAATTTCCTTCGATTAGATTTTACTCAAAATTTGACAAAAATCTACAAATTTGATATAAAGACTGTATACCAAATTTTAACAATTTCATTCAAAGCGTTTTTGGCTTATCTCTATCACAGATGAATAGACGGGCATATTGTAAAATATGATTTTTCCGAAATCGAGGAGGCACAAAACGTGGAGATTCGTGAAAATCTCAAGTTCGAAGTTTTTGATGTTTATTATACTTTTGCTATACTACGTATATTTTCAAGAAGAATCAAATAAACACATTGTCAGCTTTTAACTAACAAACAAGTTTATTGAAGGAAAGGAGCGAATTACAACTTTACAAGGTCGAGAAGTTGCCCACGACTAGTGGGTATCAGCTTTTATACAAGAACAGAATATTCTAGAGACGACTAATTTACATAAGAAAGAGAGGTCTAGAATGTTTGAGAACATACGGAAACAAACTAAAAATCCATACTTTTGATATAACAGTCATGGCATTCATCGAACCCGCAAACTCTGGGTTTGGATCAAATGCGTTGACCATTCAGCCACTGAGCTCGTGGTAAACTTTCTTTATGTGGCAATATGAAGAAGTAAAAAAAAAAAAAATGAAGTTTGGCCGTAAGCATTTTAAGCAAGATCAGGAAACTTTAGCACATTCAACTTTTCCCTGTATCACCCTTCAACTATTTTCAATTGGATGGATGAAATTAAATAACAAAATATGTCTACGAATTAGAAAGCCGGCGTCCTGGCATAAGGGTAATGTGTCTTCCCGGTGATCTGGGAGTCCAGGCTTCGAGTTCGGTTCGGGCTTGGTTGTTATTCTGCGTTCTATCTGTGAGTTGTGTGAATTCGTCCCATGTAAAAAAGGGTTTTGCGAACGAATGTGAAGCATGAAGTAGTTAAGTCATACTCTTGGTTCTAGTTGGCGCTGCTGAAAAAATAAGAGGCGCTAACTTAGGCTTAAATCATTGATAGCTTTCAGTCAGCGGGCTTGTAAAGTGCCATAAGTAACAACAACACAAATTAGGAAAGTACATATTCCTAGTAATGTCGAAATTAGAAATTATGAATCATGCATTGCTAAACCCTTTTTTGAGAGACTTCAAAAGGGTTAAGCAAAACTTGATTCATAGATGGGTAGTAATTCTTTTAGAAAAATTATTTCCCATCTACATGATCTTACAAAATATACCCGTGGAAAAGAGCAAAACCCATTGTAATATATTGGCATTGCTGTCATTAAGATGAGAAGCCTCATTCCTGCTTAAATTCTGTGCTTCCATATATTGCTCGGTCTTTTGAATAAAATTGGCACTTCTGTTTTGAAAGTTTGAAAATGCTGTGTGAGATTTGTTCTCATATGGCACTTGTTTCGATATGATATTTATATTCCTAAACGATTGATGATGATGATGATGTTAGTATCGTGTAGGTGTTTCCTTGGAAAGGGGGTACAGTAGCTTCTGAGGGTAAAAGACTCCTAAGCACCCAGAGGGCAGAAGTCTGACTTCTAGCTCATGTGAAGATGACACACACATTCATTTGCACGACCACTTTTTACTGGGGGGCAAGTTCATACATCTCACAGATAGAACAACTATGCCCGAACCGGGACTCGAACACGGGACGCCCAGATCACGGGGAAGACACGCTACCCCTTCTTCTTGCATAGAGCCGACCACCCCGCGACCACTGAACGTAGCAGTATCGGCAGGATAAGATATGCTGGCGGGGGGCGTGCAGAGGACACACAACCCCTATGCTAAGACGCCGGCTCCTAAACGATTCTACTGTAAATGTGAGTAAAATACTGTTTTTATCGTAATAATACTTTCTTATTTCGTATGTTTCTGCATATTTTGAGATGTAATTATCTAATATTGAATAATAAATAATGGTTGAAATGTGAAAGTACCATTGCATAATATAAAAGTCCGATGCAATTTGTATTCCAAGCAAAGAACTGTGTAATGCGGGATGGTATGCGGTTAGCCAATGTGGGAAATCATATGCCAAAGATAGTAGATGACGTAGGAAATGCGGCAGAAAGGGCAAGAAAAGAGAATACACTGCAAGTGTGCAGATCGTGATGTTCCCTTGGGCATTGCAACGTGCTTCTCATCTTTTCATGTTAAATCATCATCATTAAATATAATTTTCTTTATGGCTGCTAATGGTTTTTTAGAAATTATTCCTTCCCATCCCTAAAATTTAAATATAAAATTCGGCAATATATATATATATATATATATCCTTAAGTGATATTGTTTAATCTATACTTATAATAAAGCTCAATGTGTGTGTGTGTGTGTGTGTTGGCGCTCTACAGACCAGACCGTTGGACCTACAGCTACCAAATTTGGTACATGTATACCTTGGAGGTCGGGAATGTGCACCTCTGAGCCCTTTTTTCGAATTTTTAATTAGAATTTGAATTAATTAAAATTTAAGGGAAATTTCGACATTTTTCCGCTATAACTTCCGAAAATATTATCGGATAAACATGATTTTAACATCAATTTAAAGATTTAAAAAAATTAGCTTTCTAATAGTATCAGTATTTTAACATTTAACTTAAGCTTCTATTTGTAATGAATTTTTAAAGAAGCATTTCAACTATATTTTTCAACAATATATTTCGGACAAAACAATAAAATTTAATCTGCAGGAGCACGTTACGAGTGGAAGGAGAAAAATTATCTTTTATCAATAGGTTGCCATCAGATAGATAAAAATTCAAATTAAATAAATAAATAATTATTTTAAATTAAACATTTAAAGATGCAATTTTCAGCACGTGTCTGCATGAAATGAAATAAATATGAAATATGTTTTTTCTTTTTAAAAAAAAGAAAATGCAAAGAATTTTTTGTGACTTTTACAATATTATTAATTAAATAAATCAGCTTTGTTTAATAATAGAAATACATCTATAAAAAGGGCTAAATGAAGTAAATAGCTGCATAGTATGTAGCACGAGTCTATAAATGCTTTAAAAAATGAAGAATATTTAGCTTTTAATTAAAAAGAGATGAACTTGTGATATCAGTGTTTTAATGTATAACTCAAGCTTCTATTTTTAACGAATTTTTAAAGAAATATTTTAACCTTTTTTTGTGTGTGCACGTGACTGGATTAAATAAGATAAAACAATGCCGGAAGTTCAAATAAAAAAAAAACTATCATCGCAAATCAAATCTAAAGAAATACAACTTTCAGCACGTGACTGGATAAAATAACATAAATATAAAATGAGATATCTTCTAAAAAAATAAATGCAAGGCAAAGTATTCTATGATGGTTTGCAATATATATATCATTAATTCGATAAATTATCTATATTTACAGTAAACCTGGTTGAATTAGACAGGATATGCATTGAAATCAGGACTTCATGGCATATTTCTGTAATCGTTTGTAATATCTGTATCACTAATTCAATAATTTTTCCCCTTTTTCGCTTTCTTTAAATAACATATTTAACATTTTTGCAACATCACCGAAAAAAACATTTTTAACATTTTGGAAGCATAATCGATAAATTGTTAGAGCATTAAACTCAAAAAGTTTTTTCGAATAAAGTTACCGACTCTTTAACTACTAATAACTGAATCTTTTAACTTTAACTATTTCTTAAATTTTGGCTAATGAATATATGATTTAATTGAAAATCTTAGAACGCATTACTCATGGCGAACCAGCTGGTCGCCAAAGGCGGCTAGTCGTTAATAAAACATGAAAAAACTGCGAGAAATTCAAAAGAAAAATAAATGGCCCACGAAAGGGTTAAATTATCAAACACGCACATGCACGTTCATTTTTATGACTAGAAGAAATAAAGATAACGTGATACATGTGTCATCAATCCTTTCATTAGCATTCATTACTTTTTAAATTGCAACTCATCGTTTTATCTGTCTTTCTTTCTTTTGGATTTTCACGTTAATATTCGACAGTGATAGTCTTTGCAAAGCAACATTCGATTAAATTACTGCTTCACTTCACGCACATAAATCTCTTCTTGTGAGATACTACGGAAATTAGAATGTATTTAAACAGGATATAAATCGTGGTGCTTTAAATTCGGATTCCGTTACACGGCGTGACGAAGGAAATATATATAATAATACAAAATTAGATGTTCAGGCAGACATATACTTTCCAGGTGACTACAATGGTTTGTTAAATGATCCGATTGATATAAAACACACAAAAATAATTTTGCTATATATGTTTTCACCTGATGTTAATTTACGTAGCTAAAATGGAATGACATAAATTTTTTTGTCAATATAAATTAAAATACAGAATAGATTTTCTTCAAATTTTGCAGTGGAACATGAGTAAGGTTTAATTGATGTTTTAGTGACAATAAGTATTTAGTGGTATTAAGGTATCGAGCACATTGGCGATTTTTTTTAAAAATCGCCAATCGTCTTCAGACTTTTCTCTTCCCAAAACAGTATATTTTTTCTAAGAAAAGGAAGGCCTGACCTATCAACCAGGGTCACATATTTTTCGCTTCAAATTTGTCTTTAGCTTCAATTTTCCCAAAACTTTAATTTTCATAAAAATTCTCTACCGTTAACATGATACTCCCAAAACTAATACAGGTATTTACGTAAAAATTTCAGCGTATATTTTAAATAATAGGGATAATGATGCGAACCAAAAGTTTCATTGCTAGTGAAATACTTTTTCAATTATAGGTGTTTTTAGAAAAATTAAGTCGTAAATTTATGGTAAAAATGCATACATGCTCATATTTTTACCCATAACTTCTTTGCATCTAACAATTTTTCTTAGCTTTTAATCATTTTATTCATCATTATATTCTATAAATTGTCTCCAAAGAAAAATAAGATTGCTGCATTACAATTTTGTATAGAATTTAAATCATTTTGGTTAAATTTCATTCAAATTTACAACACATTTCCCCATTTCTCAAAATATATTATGTTTTCAAATAATTTTTTTGTATTGATAGTGTTTATTATTGACAATACATCTAAAAGCCAAAAAAATTTCTTAAAAAATACAAATTTTCAAAATTTTTCCTTCGAACGTAGTATGATATCTTAAGTAAATATATCAATTTTTATTAATTCAATATGCAATCATACCATAGACCTATATTATGTGTTAATATGTCTCTTCATACTACATAAATATTTGTCTACTAAACTAGATTTAAAATACAGAGGAGAGAGAGATTTAAATAGGAATTCTTTTGACTTATTATTAAAAATATTTCTTTTTAACTTGAAAAACTAAAAAATTGATTTCAAATTTGTCGTACGGCTTTTGGTGATCGAAGGAGATTGAAATTCTTGGAAGAAAATTGTTGCCTTCGTGTTTCAAGTTTTAAAAAACGATTTTAAGTTATTATTTATAATGCTTATCTAAAATTTTGTTCTTCAGTGAACATTGTTAATTAATGAGAAAACGATTTTTGTGTTTCATTTAAATAATTTAGAGAACAATCTGTTATTTTTTATATATATATATAAAATAATATATATATATATATATATATATAAATTAGCAATACAAGAGAAAACGAAACCAACTATGGAAACTGAACCAAATACTTCGAATTCGAACAAGACCAAAATTTAAACTTAAAATTTAAAAAGAATCCGGCCTGAAGACTTTCTCAAGGGTCACCCTCAGGCAAGGATTCAAAATAAGGGATTTTTTCTGTGAGGCATCGGTGGACAATGGTCAAAAGTAAGTGACATCTCTCTCTCTCTCTCTCTCTCTCTCTCTCTCTCTCTCTCTCTATATATATATATATATATATATATATATATATATATATATATATATATTGGGGGTGTCGTGATGGTCAAGCAATAATAAGTCCAGATATATTTTAAAATTTAATGGATGACGTTGAAAGATTAAGGTGAACTAATGATGATGATCAATTTACAGAATGGAATGGATAATCAAGTTCGTATTCAGCTTGCAAGTTTCGTCTTTTAGAAACTTCTTTACTTTTTCTTTACATATACATCTTGGATTATTTTAGTTCGTCCTAATCATCTTGCCTCGTCCAGACATGAACTGCACTTTGTCACAGGCGACGCTCAATGGCGGGAAGTAATATACCTGGCACCACATGTATATATTTAATTAGTCCATGCTGTTTTATTGTAACATTTTTTTTCTTATTTTCTGATTCAAATCTCACAGTTTTAATTTAGATATTACAAACATCGTCTGTTAAAAAATTTATTTTTCTTTGTCTCTCACGTCTCGAACAAAGGCATACGAATCCCTGACGCTTATATTGGTGTTTCAAAGATATCTGAGATTTCTTTTTCAAAATCGAAACGTGTCAATTAACCCCTGCTGGACTATCGGAATAAAACCACCAAAGGAACCTTCACCTTTCTCTCTTGTCTTTTGTTGCGAATTAAGCATACCATCTTTGTTTCTGTTGTGCTTTCCGTGGTAAAATAAATTTAAGTTCGTTCAAAAGTCTCTTACTTTCTGCTATGTAACTGTCAAAAATGGCACATGAGAAAGCCAGAACCACGTCTTGAGGAAGAATGGTACTGGTGAGTTTTGACACTACAGTGATTGTTTATTTGTTGATACCTGTCACACAGATGTTCTCAATGTAATCTATCAATCTCTTCTTTTTATTTAGCATTCTCATTTCCCTGTATGTTCAACCCATAGCCAGTATTCGTTTAAGTATTATTGTTCCCTCCATATAATTATTACCTCATCGAAAAATTGAATACAGTCGTGTAGGATTTCACACCAATGGGATTCTCTCTGGAGATACCTGGATGGTTTGTCGTCTCTTTCTTTCTTTATTGTTTTTATCTCCCCCCCCCCCGGGTTTTTTTCCTTTCTTTCCATTCTGTGCCCTTCTAACTGGTTAGATAACTTAGCGTTGTTGGCACCGGGGGCACAGGATGGCGTTATGTTATGTATGTGTAAGTGTTGATTTGATATATAATAACTTCAACTTTTGTTATAAATATTTCCAAATTTTTCTCATCAAATATCAGAGACGTTTTAACTGAAGGCTTCGTTGTAATTAAACAAGTAATTGATGCTTAGAAATAAAAAACACCATTTTATCTCAAGCATTGCTGGTCTTTTGAAATCTACCAGAGAAACAAAAAGTGGTTGAATAGGGATTAAAGTATGATGAATTTTAGCAATTTAATCCATCCCTACATTTGAGGACTTAGGATTCCCTAAGAAAATTTAATCGAATTTAGGAATGCCACTTTATTTGTAATAATACAAAACGAAATATAGTATTCATTGAATACAGTACTGATGGTACCAGGTAATCTCAAATCCCTGAAGGATATGATGCTAAAGATTGATAGTTTCATTCCAACTGTTTCAGAGAGTGCAGATGGGGAGAAAGACAGCTATTTACTACCCCGAAAGGAATGTTAGTTTGACTGTTTCGTCAATGTAAGGTTGGGCAATACTTATTCGGCAGTCAACCTCAGCAAATCCTATCGATACTGCTGCAGTCAGTGGTGGCGGGATGGTCGATTGTTAGAAGAAGAAGTATTCAATAAATACAACCAAAAACATAGTGGATCGTAAGCAAAGCCAGCATATCAGAATATGGTCAGATAGTGGTTCCATAGAATTTTTTTAACAGAATCAAATGATATAAACCTGACACCAGAATTTTTTGTTTTATATAATGTCTATTAAACACTAGCAAACACAAATGCAGCTATTATGTTATCTTTCTCGAAAACTTATATACATTCTCTTTCATAAAAGACGTGATCCATCTTGCTCAATAATAATTATTATGGATTACTAACAAGTAATTAATAGCTATAAATACACAGATTTTTATTTTTCAAGAGGTTTTATTATTTAATGTAATGAAGAAAAGTGAATATGCAATTTAGACATGCTTTTCTGACTAAATCATAATTTGATATAGACTTAAATTTTAGCAACATATCGTGGCACAAACATTGATCTAAATCGTAGCAATTTTGAGTTATTACATTAGAAGTTGAGTCATTAGATGTTCAGATATTACATTAGTTAGTTATTATGTATATAAAAGTACAGAATAGTAATCAACCCTTTGATGGATTCGCTCAAAATATAATACGGATCTGACATTTAGAAAATTAAATCTTTGTGTCAAATTTTAACTATCTGATCTATGCATTTTTAACTATCATACTCATTTGAAGCAAAATTGGGAAATATATTTCCTGTATAAATGAATTATATCCTGTATAATTCATTTATACAGGAAAGGAAATATACAATCCTGTATATTTCCAATATTTTTTTCAAAAGCTAAGAGAAATTCAAATGTTTTTGATTAAGATCTCATCTCAAGTATCTTCTAGCTCAAAGTGTAATAAGTTATTGTATTCACACACAGATTGGCATAATACTAAAAAAAACTTATCGGACTGAAATATGGTCATCCTAGAACATTTTAATTCTGTTATAAACATCCTAAACGTTTTTTTTTTAATTTATTTCAATTTTTTAATTAAAAAAAATTCTTTTGGTTTTCTTTATCAAAATGAAACATTCGTTGTTCGATCAAAGAATTTGAAAAACAACCTTAGATAATGCTTTGAGATATTACTGCATCTTCATTCACAACACACAATTATCATATGTAGTTTCTAGGTTCTTAACAGTTCAATTAAATGTGCAAAACCAACGGGACCAATAACGCTCAGTTTTACTTATCTAATATTCCATTTTAATTATTCAAAAACGCCTAAGGTAAATAAAAGTAAAATTTATACAGACTTCTTGAAGGACATTAAATTATTTTTTAAATAATACCCAAAATATTCAATGCGTTACATTTCTCTCTGCATTTTTAAATTTCAATTTAAAAAAATGCGTGAATTATACAATAATTCAATGCAAAATGCCATAAGACTTTTTAAAAACATGGCTCATAAACATTTTTTTACTGCACCAAATAATAAAGCAGACATGAAAAGTTATTGTTAGAAGAAAAAAATACATTCATTGCATTTAGATAGTTATAAAAAAACTGTATATTTAATACAAAATTTACCAATTTTTTAAATTAAAGATAATTGAAATATTTAATTTTTTTCCATTTGTATACAGCGCAGATTATAAAAATTGTAACAGATCAAAATATAAAAATATTTTAATGAGTAACAATTTTATGTGAATTTGAAGTTTCTGTGAATGATTTTATGTCAAAATTTGAATTGTTTTGAAATTAAAATGTCTGTAAAACATATTTAAATGGAGCTATCTTGAAATCCGCGGTCTATCAGACTTTCAAGGGTTTTGGATACATGCATATCAAATTTTACGAAATTTTATTGAATTGATTTTGAGATATAATGTTTTCCGCGAATCAATCACAGTGAAATATTCGTTCCTCAGAAAATAAGTTTAGTTATTGTTCTTGTAAATTACTTCATTCAAATGCGCTGGAGATAAACGTAGTTTTGACGGGTTTTATTTATTTATATATTTATTTTTTTAAGAAATGGTATAAAATAAGCGAACTTCGGATGAATAGGTAGTATAATATTTGATACGTTTGTATTATTATAAACATATCAAATATTATTTTGGAGAATTTTTCAACAAAATTGAACCACTGAAGCCGATTATATTTTTATTTGTTGTGTATTAATGAAACAATAGTATTGAAACTAACTTTCTGACATATATTAAATACAAAATCTGTTTTAGAATATACAAAGAGTGTACTCTATTTTCAGATCATAAAAAGGATTTCAAATATTTTTGGAAAAGAACATTTTAACCACTTAATCGGATACCTTAAATAAAATGGAAAAAAATATCAACATTTTAATATTCAGAGATACTATTGACCTTAATCCGACATAATTGCAAAATGTTCTTGCCAAAGAAAAAAAGCATTTCAACTTTTTCACATTTTTTGGCGGTTTTAACGGCGTTCTGAGGAATTAAAGTTTCCTTTTTCATGGCGACCCGGACTGTGACATCGTATGAAATTTAAACCAGAGATTAATATGATATGCCGCCTAACAGACATTACATAAATGCAATCAATGGAACATGACTTTAGCGTTTCTCTGTCATTGGTTATTTTCAAATTAGCCTCCATCTGGTATTTTTTATACATATGGGGGTTCTGATTAAATGTCATTAATAAAATGCTGTAATTAAAAATAATTAAATTTTTATCATATTCAGAGGTTATTTAATTAGAATATAAGCTTATCTCTCAGAATGATACATACAAATTAGATAATTTAACCAATTTGGCTTCGTGGTATGACAGAAAGAAAACAAAGTTGCGACTGCTTATCATTTTTGTGGTAGAGCTTCATATTAATATGCAAGAATTAGTTAAGTTATAATCGAATTTTCTAGAAGCTGATGCGATTATGGCCAGAAGACAAAAGTTTGAGGAAATTAATGGTTTGATGTCAAAATAACTATTTTAATTGATGCGTACTAATTATTATTATTAATAAAATCTGGTCTAGTAAAAAGCAAAATAGCGAGTGATATCTAAAGAAAAAATTATTTATCACATTTACAAATAGAAAAAAAAATGGCTCAATGATCAAAACTGCATTATTAATGCGACTCAATTAATAATTGGTTATATGAAAACGGCTAAGCGTATTCGACAATGTAATTTAAAAGAATTAATGATAATATTTTGAAAAAATTGATTACGATTTCTACATAGTTTCTCATCTACACTAATAATTAGGTAGAATGTATATGTGTATATGTTCTAGCTTTCTAAAGGCCAGCGATAGGACATTTAATAAAACAGACCTCGATAGTTGATCAAATATGACTCTCCCTAATGAAAGAAAAAATTCTTAAACTTGGTATATTTTTACCATAGTTTTATAAGACATCTTAACCTTATAATTATAATTTTTAAATCAATGATATAACTTTCATTAAATTACAGGGTAGCTATAATTAAAGTACCGTTTTAAAATTGTCATAAAAAGAAAACTACCGAATCAAATGCTATCAAACTTTATGATGATTTAAGGTATCCGACTACGTTCGAAGGAGAATTTCTTTAAATGAATTTTTTTAAAACTATTTTTGATGTAATGTCAGTTATAAACACTATAAATACAAAAAAAATTTACTTCGAGAAAAAAGAAAATTTCTTGTAGGTTTTAATGAAATTTCCCCGAAATGGTTAACACTCTACATAAAATGGTAATGCAGCCAACCTATTTTTCTTTGGACGCAATTTATAAAATACAATGATGAATGAAATGAACCAAAATCTAAGAAAAATCTTGAGATGCGAAGAAGTTAGGGGTAAAAATATACGTATGTACGCATTGTTTTCATAAATTCCTAACTTAATTTTTCTAAAAACACCTATAAATGAAAAAGTATTTCACCAACAATAAAACTTTTGGTTCATTTCATTGCCCATATTATTTAAAACGCATTTAGAAATTGTTATATAAATACATCTATTAGTTTTTGAGATATCCTGTTAATGGTGAAGAATTTTTACGAAAATTAAAGTGAAATTAAAGACAGATTTTAACTGAAAAATATGTTTTGCTTAAAATTCTCCTGGATGATAGGTCTGGTCTTCCTTTTCCTACAAAAGATAAACTGTTGTCAAAAAGAGAAATGTCTGAGCTACAAGATATAACAAAAAAGAAAAAAAATCGCCAATGTGGTAGATAACAAGTGTTTTTAACGTAGTCGGACGTAAGTACGTAACGTAGTACCTTAAACGCCATAGGAATTTTTTTATTCCACAAAAATAATAAAGTTCATAAACTCACCACCAAAGGAAAATGGCGTTGTATACTATATCGGTAAACAGAATAGAACATGAAGGAAGACACCGGTTTAAAATGTGCTTAATCGTTTCTGAAACGTGTTTCAAAGTATATTCAATGTGACGTAAACCATTTTCTGAAAGCAAGTTAAATCGCAATGCTGCATTCTCATAAGTAGCTCTTAGTATATCATGAGAACATGTTGCGCATATTAGATGATCAGTAAACTAAACTTTTGAGATAACAGACATTGAACATGCTTTGTAACATTTTTCAGAAATGATTAAATACATTTTAAACCGTTGTCTTCCTGTCCTATTTTGCTTAACGATATTGATACAACTCCCACAAGGTGGTAATTTTTTTGGTAGAAAAAAAATCCCCTTCTTTTAAATTATTACCAAGTTTGTTATCATTTGGTCCAGAATTTTTCCCTTTATGACCTTTCAGAAATGAAATTTTAATTATAACCACCCTGTTTATGTGGAAAAAAACATGTTCAGTTTAAATTATCGAAGATCAAGTTTAAAAGTCTAATCGATACTTAAAATAAATTCTAGTTGAGTTATCATATTTGGCCAAATATACTTTGGAGAGTGCGGATGTATATTTCTGATACATGTTTATTAAAAATTTAATTAGAATCATTGGAAATTAAGCTAGATAATTTAGCGCAATTCTGTGATGACTCTTGAAACTATTAATATACAAAAATTTATAATTGTACCGTAATAAAATTGGAAAAAAAATGATTTTAATGATGATTTTATATTTGTCTAGCAATTTTTCTGAGTTTTATAATTAAAAAATAAATTTGTGCATAATTTAGAAACTTTATATTTCATTATTATCATGGCAGTGAAGCCATTTTCAATGTGATCAATATATATTCTGTCAAATTTTAAATAGCATGATTTTTTATTGATGGAAGTTAGAGAAAGACACCATTTATTATCCTTACAATTTATTAGAAGAACAAAAAAATAAAATTATAGTGCCGCGAAAGATGGCATATGATAAAAAAATAAATTACCAAAGTAATTATTCCTTTAATGGCTCAATAATATCATGGAATTTGTCTTCATCGTTTGTAAATTAAAGTAACAAATATAAGCACATTTAAATAACACAGTCCTATTTTTTATCATTATTTAGCGCCTTACTTGAGCTTTTCGTATATTTTTTTGAAGTAATCATGTTCATCAAAGTTATGCATAAGAGATATTATGGAAATTAAAAAAGTCCATACTTTCAGTTAACCAGTTAGTCTCCAGGCTCGATTGATAACAATTAAAAATAATAGAAAAAGTTCTAAAATATAGTGATTACACATTTGTGCAATCATCTCAGGTAATAATAGAGACGCATGTGTGCGCGTGTTGGCGCTCTACAAGCAGACCATTTGACTTTCAGATTTGAAAATTGATTCATATAATTGTGGAGGGTGGAAATGCACACATTTGATTAGAGTTTGGTAAAAAAAATAATAATAAATTGAATTTTGGTGTTTTCCCACAATAACTTACGAAAATATTATTACCAAAAATTAAATTGGCACCGTTTCAAAAAATTTAAAATACATAAATCCTTTTTATTTTCCAACTAATAGTGATATTTCTTTCTCTTCAATTTCAGCAATTTAAATATATATATATATATACATTACCAAGTTTCAAAAATAAACCATATTGCTTCCTTAAAATCCAAAATTATCTTTATTGTTTCATCAAATATTTAATCGCTGATTTTCATTCGTTGTTGAAAACTAAGAATGAAATATGTAATTTATTATTGTAACAAGGTTGTATGCCTGATTCCCAGCACGGTTAGTTCTATCACCGTAAAGACCAATTTACAAACATCCCTACTGCATAATGCTCATTTGCCCAGTTAGTAATCCCTGGGTCTGGCGACTAACTTTGTGACTATTTGGCGACATGGTGACAAATTTGGTGACAAAATAGATAATACTGGTAACTTCGAGAATTGTAACGATCCATCCAGTAGGAACAGTGATACGCCCGATCGGCCCAGAAAGTTCCCATCCCACCTCCCGGAAACTATAAAAGGACTGCAGCCTCAAGTTGCAATGAATTGAATCGTAGTCCCTCATCAACAGAATGACAGTTGGAGTTGTAATGAGGTATTCACCGTTGTATGGAGTCCAAGCTATTGCTTGTCTGAGCTGTGTGCAGAGTCTTTTTGTCTATTGCGAAAACAACGTTGTGTCGTGAGTAGAATAGTCAATCGTATGATAAAATATCGGCAATTCGATATAACTAAAGTGAGGAGACAGTGGAGAATTTCAACCATTTGGTGAGACCATAAAGCGAAGCTTCAAGAATCCCCAATTCTGTTGAATTCTGCCAGGCAGTTTTCTGAGCTGTGGTCGATTTGTACTTTCGGACTACTGTTTTCTGCAGTGTGCTATTATGTGTTCATCTGAACTGTACATATTTGTCGTCTGTATATTCGTCTCCTTTGTGTAAATAAACGCCATCGTTGTTTTCCTACTAAACCTTTTAAATGTGTTTTCACACCATGCACCCATTACAAGCGAACCCGGTGACTTTACAAACTTAGTAAGAGTAATGGAATCTGTAACAATATATATATACGTTTTTTACAAGTCGAATAACAAAAACTTATAGTATTGCGAAATTTAGATTAAGTGAATCGCACATTTACATTTTTAATACCGTTATTGGAATCGAAGTAACTCGACTCCACAACATTACTATGCCCACCACGAAAGAAAGAATAAACCATTAAAACAAAAGCTTCTCATTTTTCCACCTTTTTTTGCCACAGAATATCCACGAACTCTAGAATTCCCTGTCGGTTGAAAGCATATATGTGGAATATCTATTAAGAAAAAAAAACTTAGTTTACATATACGGAGAGCAGAAGAAGTAATTATATACAATATTCTGATGATGAAGATGTTCGGAGGTAGTATGAATAGATGATAGCTACTGAAGTTAATGTATTCTGGAGAAGAGCGTGGTTGAGATGCAAGACGAAAATGTATACAGAGCTTGTGTCTGGAAAGATCAATTTCTCGTTCTCTTGTTGGAACCACACAAGGTTTCTAATTTTGAGTTTGGGCATATTGTTTCCCATAACGTTGGACTACCATATTTTTTTTCTGTCATGGATGGGTTTTTTTTATTTGAAAAGATGTAGTGAGAGGGCTGCTAGTGGCATAGTAAAGGGAATAACCCACTTCGCCGCAGCCATATTGATCCAATCCTTTGATACTGAATCGCTTGAAATATGAAGGGAAAGAGCCATGGTCAGCAAAGATGATTTCAAACCTGCTCCAAGATAATGATCTGAGATATCCCCTTTGTGTATACAAAATAAGCGAAATTAAAGGTTGGTATCATCACAAATTTCCAAACCTATATTTTAACGAATCTCCCTTTCCTGAATCCTAAAATCCATTTTTGAAATTATTTCTCTCTGCCGGTCATTCTTTATACATGATAATTCAAAACGCACAAGGACTTAAAATGACATCAAATGTGACACGTGGCATTTTACACCAAAACTGTAGATATCTATTAAAATTGGTATTCGTCGGAAGAAATTCTGCAGATTATTTTCGCCAATTTTTCATATGATCATTAAAATCTGAAAGTGAAAAAAAATTGACACTTAGCTTATAGAACGATAGATATGTATTAATTGTAGAATATCTAAAAAAATAATTGTATTTATGTGAATATGTTAACAATATGTTCATGAATAGTGAATACGTTAACAATATATATATATATGAAGTTGAGAATATTTTAAAAACATGTTAATGTTGTTACGCGTAATAGTAATGAATAGTATAGCATACAGTATAACAATATACTTGAATATTGAATACGTTTACAATCTATTTAAAGAGTAGCAAATATGTTGCCAATATGTTTATTGAGAAGCAATTGCGTTAATAAATTTTATACAATCGAATCCGGTTAATTGGACCACCGGATAATCGGATCAGCCGCTTATTCGGACCGAATCTTAAAGAACCGAAACAAATCCTATGTACATAAGCCTTATATTATTCGCTTATTTGGACCGAAATTCCGTTTAAACGGACCAAAGAAGACGGGAAGATGAAAAAGAAGCCACAAGTCGCCTGTGAAGAGCAGGAGGTCCGAAAGGGAAAAGAACCAGTGAGAGGTGAGCAAGCACTTTGTTTCTTATAGCGGACAGCTCGGTAGTAAGTTAATCAAACGTTGACTGGAATTTGATAAGAACTTTTTTTCATTGTGTTTCGCAAGCTGAGTATCATGAAGATCGTTTCGAAGAATTTGTTTATAAATTTATTTTTCTATGAATAAAGCTCATAAGCAACAGTAGATCTAGTTTGTATGTTCGCCATACGCGTGTGCCGCACAATAAAGGTCATAATGACATTTTAATATGTTACGTATTGCACGTTTTGTCTTGTAACATAGGGCATGTTCGTGTTATCGGACCATCCGGTTATTAGGACCAAAATGATCGCGTCCCGATGTGGTCCAATTAACCGGAATCGACTGTATATAATAATATTTAAACAAATAACACGCTGACTTAAAATTACAAATCCGTTAGGGATTTTGAATTTAATATTTGTTATAAACTCTAAAATTGTGATCTGTATTAAATTTTGCTTCATATCAATGGAAAGAAGGACACCCAAAGCCTTTAATCACTTTTTAACACTGTATTGTACAGCATAAAATTTTTGTGTTTTAGAATGAATATTTTATATGTTTTCTTAGAATGTGTTTTGTTGCTTTTGACGTATATTGTGCATTAAAGTCTGCTTTATGATCGGGAGTAAGGCGATGGAAATGAATTTTTCAATTCGATCAAAGTAAAAAATTTCTTGGCTATAAAATTAGCATTTATCTATGAAATGAATGTGCTGAATTTACTGACGCAGATTACAGCACCCCTAAGATCGAATTAAAGTTATAAAAAATGAAATTATTCAAAAAATGAACTGTACCGACTTAATGTCCAAATAAAATCACAAGAAAAATTCCGTGGAATTATTTGTAATATTGATGTTCACTTGATGCTCATAATTTAAATGATATCTGCAATTTAAATTATGAACTTCAAGTGACTTGAAAAAAGATTTCGTCAAATAGCTAAACAAGATACAGTTTTTCCGAGTTATACAGAGGCAAAATGAAATTTAAGCAACGAAAAAAGTAAATTTAAAAAAATGATAACTGTGGTCGTAAATTTCAAATTATCATTGTAGAAAATTATTATTTTTAAGTCATTATTTGTCTTAATAAATTAATTTAAATCATTAATCAGTTTAAACTGGTTTGAAACAAACCCGAGCTTTTGGTTTCTATGCTACTTTTAATTTTTCTACCTGGCAAACTAAGTTTTTGAAAACAATTCGTAAAAATTCAGAGAATGAATAATTGGGAAATCAAGTTGTAACTTTAGTTGGCGATAAATCGCCAAATGTGACCTTTTGAATCATTATCTAATAACCCTAAGAGCAAAAATAATGGATGCTTCAACAAGCGATACATTGACAATTTGTTTCTTACGCATTTTGAGGCTTCAAAACACTTCAAATTAAAACAGCATCATAATCAATTACAAGGGAGAAATCTGTGGATTAATTTTTCAATTCCTCTTCGTCGATTAATTAAATCCTTGATTTTTTCTTGATTACTTCCAACGTCCACATCCCCACTCTCCGAGATACACATGTTTCAATTTTTCAACTCCGAGAGAGATATAGAGAGATATGGACTACACATACACATCTTTATTATTAGCAAAGATTGTGATTAATTGACACCCCCATTTGGAAGAGCTTATTTCAGCTTATTCTTGGCTGTTTTAAAAATACTGCATTGATTCTATAAACTCAATACAAAAGGGTGAAATCAAACCAATTATTAGCGAAAAAATCGTAATACAGTCTTGATTGAAAGTAATACATGAAATTTACTTTTCTTGCACTCCAGCGGCTTTATACAATGCTTAATCTGCTTAATCAGAAATCCGCTACCACATGAAGGCAAATTTTTTATATACCTTACATATCGCTTTCTGCCGTTTTTCCTTGGTAAAGGAATCAGATGTCACATTTGAATGCATAAGGCCATTCACAACTTTATGAGCTTCTCTAAAAGGTATCGTTTGGCCTGAGGAGTTGTTTATTCAAGGCAACATGCCAGGATATTTTATGATTTTTTTAAAACTTTTTATTGTTACTATTAAGGAATAACTTATGCATTATATTTTAGAAGATAAAATGCTTTACTTAGAAAAGAATGTTTGAAAATAGCAGTGCAATCTTTCTGTTGGTTCTAACCGTAATTAAATAAATACATTCGAAATTCTGAGCAATAAATCTTAATTAAAAATTTTAATAAAAGTGTATGGCAATAATTTAAACCCATTATTTTATCTTTCTGATAAAAAAAATGAGTTCACCGATGGAAATTACGTTTTTAATGTCTATATTATATAAAAGAAATACGTTTCACAATGAATATACGTTTTAATTACTGTCATTAAAATAGTAGATAACATTGATTTGATTTTTATTTAAAATATTTTCTCCACAATAATACTTTATATAACTATCTCTTAAAATGAATTTTACACACACACGAATGTACACACCCATACTTGCCTTCTTTGGCAACCAATTGTAGAGCTGGAAGATTACCGAATTTCATCATCGCGATATATCGCTTAACACATATCGATATATCGATTGACATGGTATACCGATA
>JAPMOQ010022550.1:131645-163334 GCA_026543055.1 Argiope trifasciata
GAACTCTTTGGATAAATGAAAAGTATTTTATTAACGAATGAAAATTTGAACAAAATGCATAAATAAATATATAAATTCAAAGGACAAAGAACTAATAGTAGGAATTCAAAAATTAGAATTAAAATAAGATATAAAAATTTAAAATTAATGGGTGGGGATAAAAAAAAGGATTATACAAAAAAAAACAATTAAAAAATTGAAAAATCACCACTGAAATATATTTGTATTAAAAAGAGCAAAACAATAATTTTACAAAAAAAAAATATCTTAAGTCGATTGAATGCAGGAATTTATAAATCAATTCAAAATGCTGCATATTTGAAAATAAAAAGGGTGGGGGAATAAAACAATGATTTAAAAAATAAATACTCAATGAAAAAACAAACAATATTCCAGTACAATGCTTTGTTTCTGAATATTAAAATTCTAGTCATTTGGTTTTTATTTCTAGTAAAAAGAATAAAACAGTAATTTTACAAAAAAAAAATTCTTAAGTCGATTTAATGCATGAATTTATAAATTAATTCAAAATGCTACGTGTCTGAAAATTTAAAAAAAAGGGGGGGGGATCTTTTAAATTGCGTGAAATATTTTTTTAGTGCAACATATAATGCAATCACATAAAATGAAGTAAATTGAAGTAATAAAATTTATCCATCAAAATGATAACGTCATTAGGCTCACAATATAAGTAAATTTTTAGTTCACACACACACACACACACAAAAAAAAAGTCACCAAGATGGAATTTAAAAAACAATTATACATGCTTTCATGTACTGATAAGTTGTGTCATTTAGTTCAATAATTACCCCTCGTCATGAATACAAATATTTTTACAAATTGTTCATCAGTCCTTTATCTTTGATGGCAGAATTAAACTTTATATTTATATGCAGAATCTCACTACCAGTATTATGAGTTTTCCCGGAAAATGTCAGTTATTCAGACAATCTTATCATCAATTTGTCCAGATGTTTTAAGAATTTATAAAAACTCTTTTCATTTACATCTATTGTTTGCATTTCATTTTTCATTTAGGAATAGATTATATAATATGTTTTAAAAGATTAATATCAATTTATACATAGCTTAGAAAAAAGAATTTTTGAAAATAGAAATGTAAGTACTCTGTTTGTTTTACTTTTTTGATTGAATTAATGCATTTATAATTCTCTGAGACAAATTTTATTCAAAAATATTAATGACGGTTTCACCAATTAAAAATTAATTTACTTCTACAAATCTCGTTTTTAATATTCATATGATATCAACGAACCAGTTTCGTTTCCTTTATTTTTAGAAAATAAATTTTCATAATTATCATTCAGCTAGCAAACGATATAAATTCGTTTTTATTCAAAACATTTCCAAAGTCTTTCTTAAGACGAATTAATATTTTTATTAAATAGATTTATATAAGAATCAAGGACAGAATCAATTCTAAGATAATATTTCGAGGAATAATTAATGCAGAATTGTTTTACGGAATAAATTCCTAACTCCACATTTTTCAAAATTATTTTATTTCTGTATAATTTGAAATGAAAACTATTTCAGTTTGTTAAACTTTCTACGGCAAATTCCATTCATATATTACAGTTTTCAATAAGTCAAAGCGAAATTAATAAAATGGCTGTTGCTTTTTCTTTTATCACTTTTTTTTCCCCTTCACAAAATCAATAAAATCTTTTTTTAATGTTATAAAAACAAATGTAATAAGGTCATTTACCTAAATTACATGTAAATCTTTGTGATGATGAAGTTCAATAATGAAATATAATAAAACATTAGATTTATTAATACCAACATAATCGAAATTAAATTTGATTCCTACCGGAATCGTTCTTTTATATAATTATTCTGAGATGGATTAAAGAACATCAGAAGGCATTTTTACTATTTATTGAAAGCGAATAAATTTTTCTTGAAGTTAATAAGGTACCAAGCGATAGAAAAATAAATCTTACGTCACATATTTTTTTTTTCAATTAATATGACTTCGGCGGTTTTCTTATAACTTATATTTCGACCTGTAATTTTAAAATAGGTGCCAGTCCATTTTTATTTATTTCGAAAATTTTCAAGCTTTCAAATTGATTCGCATCATAATTTATTCTAATATCCAATTTTAAATAGAGCAGTCAATTAAGTTTTAAGATTTTAGAGATTAACTATCTCAAAAATGTCTAAAAAGTGGAAATTCGTCAAAATCTTGAATTCGAATTTGTTGATGATTGTTAAATTTTCTCTACACTACGAATACGAGAAAGTAAAAAAAAGCATATTGTACTTCTACATGAGATGGATATCAGAAGAAAAAAACCACCAACAGCAAAATGTATACAAACAAAATAGTTAGCATTTTTCTCAAGAGTTTTTTTTAAAGTATTCACTGAATTACAGCTATGAAGGATCCAAACTTTTTCAAGTTCTACAACTTTGACGCAACACCACACAAGTGCATTTCTGTGAAACAATGATGTAATCGCTACTACATTCTTTTTCTTCAGAATTAATACACAAGAAAACGGGGAAAAAAATACCACGCGGTTTAGAAAAACATAATTAATTAAATATTTCTAAATAAGACATCGACACGATGCCTATGATAAAAGTAAATATTTAATTCACAAAGCGAGAGCAACTCTACAACCGGAATTTTTTTAATCATCTTTTACGCACGCTTACATACTGACAAGCTCAGACATTTGATACAATAATTACTTCCCACCACCACCCCAACTCCTTCCAGTTTCATAAAAACTAGATATTAAGATCTATTTATATTTTCACGCTCATTTTTTTCCATTGGTACTTTTCCTGAAATGGTGTCGCCATGGTGTCGGTTTATTTCTACTAATTATGATTCTTCTTCGAATTGTCTTTTCTCCGTACTAATAGACGACGTGCTACTAGTCTTGTAGAAAGCTCGAATGATTTAAAAGTTTCAACTTTTTAATGTAGCAAACGATTTGCATGAAAGTTGGAGGTGTAAAATAATAAAAATAACTCAGTAATATTATGTGCTTATCAGCAGACAATTGTATTCAAAGAAAATTATATCTCAAATATTCCAGATTTTAAGCTTTTAAATGTATCCCAAAGTTTTTATTATTATTGTAAAGAATTTTTATCTAACCAATAAAATATTGTTAAAATGATTAATCTGAAAATGCTTCTTTGAATTATTTTTTCTCCATTCTAATAGACGACGTGCTACTAATCTTGTAGAAAATTCGAATGATTTAAAAGTTTCAATCTTTTAATAAAACAACCGAAAAAGCATGAAAGTTGTCAATGCAAAACAATAAAAATTATTCAGTAATAGTCTGTGCTTAATGACATTAGCAGACAATTATATCTATTCATCCATTTTACTAATATTCGAAAAAATTATACCTCGAATGTTTCAGAATTTTAGTTATAAAATCTGTTCAAAAGCTTTTATTATTTTCATGAAGAATATTGCCAATTTTAATCTGATTTTAAAATTTTAAATGTTGCAAACGATATGAGACAGTATAAAAGTAGCCAATGCAAACAATAAAAAAACTGATAATTATTATTTGTTTGATGAAATTTGCAAACGATTTTATTCAAACAACCATTTTACAATTTTTTTAAAAATTACATCTCGAATATTCTAGATTTTAAGCTGTAAATCTGTTCGAATTTTTTTTATTATTTGGACGAATAATTTTGCTAATAAAATATTGGTATAATTATGAATATGAAGAAAATATTTAAAGACTATTTTATTATTTTAAAACTGTAATAAAGGAATTTGATATTTTAATGGCAGAGAAATTATCTGAATTAAAATATATAAAAATATTATGCGTTAATGAGACATGCAGATGTTGATATGCTTCCATCCTATTTAATATTCAGAACTACATATATTAAAAAAAAATTATCTAAGATGTTCCAAATTTTAATATTTGTGGAAAAATTTTAAAATATTTTGACATCAAATGCAGTTAATTTTTTAACTGTAAAATATTGTATTTATAAATGTGAGAGAAAATATTAGTTATTATTATTATTATTATTAATCTAAATTTGTAACAGATGAATTATATTCTTTATGACGTAGAAAATATTAAATTTAAAACAGAACAGACGTAGATGTTCTAAATTTTAAAACTTAGATGCCTTTTGCTTTTTGCCTTTTTTTTAAAACTTTTTTTAAACATGTTTATGTTTTTTAAATTTTTTTCAAAACATGTTTTATTTTAAATTTACAAAGAAATGAAGAACACAACAAAATAATTAATAATTCAGATAATAGTTAATATAGTAACAATCATTAAAACTCGAATGCTTTTGCTCTTCTTATTAATGTATGGTATTAGATATTTTTCTATATCTAAAAAATAATTTATTTTAGAAAATTTACCACGAATTTTATTTTATTTCGAATGAAAAATTCTCAGTCTGTTTTATTTTTTTGCGTTTTTTATTTTTTTGAAATTTTATTGATAAATGCAAGCCTCGAATTCAAGAAATTTATTCTAAAAGTCAGTCATCTACTCTGTTCAAGATTATATTAAAACAAATGAGGCCTTTTTTATGTCCATTTGCCATAAAGATAAACATATTGCACATTATATGCGTTAAATAAACGTGAAACATTCTGAAACCTTCAAGTATTAAAATGCATGTTAAAATATTAATCTTATCAGAATTCAGTTGCAATTTACGTGTAAAGAAAGCAGGGCATAGAAATCTTATATTAGCATGAAAAATAATGTCATGATATTTAAACAGAAAGAACTTATAGTGAAATATTTGTTCGGGATATGAAAATTACAATATTTTAAAAATTCCTGTTGAAATATTTTTTTAAACAGAAAAAGAACGATTGATGTATATATATTTATTAAAAACTTTTATTTATTATTATTAATAGTAAATTTAATTATTATTTAAGAAATTAGTGAAGTATTCATTCTGAAAGAAAATATAGCAAAACAGTAAAAAATTCTTGTTGCAATATTTTCTTTAAATCGAAAAATTCCTTTTGAACTATTTGTCCTAAATGAAAATTTTATTCGTTCAAAGTGAAATTATTTGTTTTAAAAGAAAAATGAAAATTCTTGTTGCCTTATTTGTTCTAAATGAAAATTACTAAAATTCTTGAAGTATTTTTCAAAATGGAAATATTTTTAATAAATTACGAGAAATTCTTCCGAAATATAAGTTCTGAAGGGAAAAAAAAATAAATATCTGCTCTTAAAGGAAATAATACTTGTGTATTATTTCTTTTCAGAACATATATTTCAAACATTTTTAAATCGTTCAAGTTGATTTTTAAATAATTTAAATATTTCAATTATTTTTAAACTATTCAACTGTAAAATTTGTTTAAATTATTAATCTAATATTAATGTTTTATTCCCAATTTTATGCAAATTCTATACGTGGAGTATACCTTTATCTTCATCTTTTTTTGGATAAAATATGTTATTTTAAATCTAAAAAGCAAACTGAAATACAGGCGTAAAGCTTAGCAACCGTTTTCGTCTAAGCTCTTGAATAATTCTAAAACTAAGAAGCCGAAGAAATTTAAACTCAGATTTCATAAATAAAGCTCACATATCTTTCGTTGAAGAAAATAAATGTAATGATTTATTCCCATAAGGATATCTAAGTTTCTCAAACTTCCATTAAACTTTAAAGTTTGTTGCTTAAATATGTCTGACTATATTTTTAAAAGTTAAAAAGAAAAATTTGACGGATTGTGTATTTTCCGATGAAACTTTGGCTTTATAAAATGGTTCGAATCCATTAAAAGTGACAAATAAATTTTCCAACTATTTCTTTTGAAAGATTTCACACTTTTGCTGTATTTTGGTAGGCCTCGCTTTATTTAAGATATTTTGCTTTATTTATTTCCTTTGTAAAAGATTTGGGAAGAATTCTGACAAATTTTAAATGGGATAAAAATCTCTCTCATTTTTTATCAATATTTAATTATTGGAAAGAACTCTTATTAATCAGACGTCTTATAATATATATTTATTGTTTTTATTAAAGAGTATGTAATTTAAACTATATTAAAATACAAAAGTCCTTATATCGTTGAAAAGAATTATTCTTTTAAATTTGAACTTATTCTTTAAAATTCTTTATTATTTATTTTATATTTATTCTTCTTATTCTTTTAAATTTAAAGATGTATTATCTGCTTAGATATTGAAGAAACATAAATTCAAACATCCGTTCCATTACATATACAACGTATATTTAATTCAATGAATGTTAAATATGATCTCATGCATCAAATCACGCAACAATGGGCAAGCGTAGAAGTTTAGAAAAGGGATTTAGGTTCAGATATCGTCTTCCAGCCATTACACAAAATTAGAAACTGTCGTGTAATTTCTAAATAGACCTTCTCTCAAATATATTCGGTTGCTTAAAAATTTCAGTGTTTTTCCCCCATAAATAACAGCATTTAAGAAAGAGTCGAGTTTTCAAAATAGTTTTATCTCCTTATATGGGGTTTTAAATATGAACAACAAAGCTGAAACTTCGAAAATAAAAATAAATTGAATTAACATGTTCCATATTTTAAACACGAAAGTCTACTAGTATTGTCTTATCTTTGAAATAGAAAGAACGTAGATACCAAAGATCCTGAAAATTCCTTCCCAGAAATTGATTCGTAGATAAAATTGCAGTATGTGTAAAATACTACTATACAAAAATTATTACTTTGTTCCATACCATTTTTTATTTCCTTTAGAAATTAAAAAAATCTTAATATTAATTAATAATACATTTTATAAAATGCAGAAACTGCG
The DNA here is from genome assembly GCA_026543055.1 of Argiope trifasciata. Taxonomy (NCBI): domain Eukaryota; kingdom Metazoa; phylum Arthropoda; class Arachnida; order Araneae; family Araneidae; genus Argiope; species Argiope trifasciata. The sequence continues at coordinate 138,458 of JAPMOQ010022550.1, forward strand.
AATGCTTTCTCAAAACTTTTTTAGAAGGATTTATAAATCTTTTAATTGAATTCACAGCATAAAATCAGAAATCATATGATGCAATGGTTTATTTCATTCTTTGTAGCATGCATTGCATAAGCGTATCCAGGCAAAATGAGCTAAAAGCTCTTAACATTACTCACACGTTATTCCAAACACGACTGTCGCCGCTGTCGCATCTAAAACACTGAATATGCGAATTCCTTGCTGAAACAAAATATGGGAAGTCAGTACCGCGGATGTGCTTAAGTTACAGCTGTTTGAAATGATTCCAAAAGTTACAATCTTGCAACATGATTCTACAGTGTATCACTTCTGAATTTTTTAATGAAAATTTTTTTTTTGAATACTAGAATGACTCTAAGCCGAGTAACTATTGGTAAAAAGCGATTTATTTTATTAACAAAAATAAATAACCATTAATTAAACATATCAGAAGCTTCAAAAGACTAACTACGCAATTTTTGGTAAGAAATGTTCATTTAAAATTACTCATAGAACTTCTTTAAATCCTTCATGTTTTAAACTTTTTTTCTAACCCTTTTAGTTTAGTTTGATTAATCCAAATTCTTTTTCATTTGTTATTTACAGATTTATTTGAAGATAACTGCCTTTCATTTTGCTTAAAATGCAATATGTGCACACAAATATTAGACACATACCTTAAATTTGCTTTCAAAATATGTTTCCGAAAACCGATTTATATTTTTCGTCAAACGATAAATATCATCCATTTTTTTTATCATAAATAAATAAATATATTGTTGATAAATAAATATAATTTTTTGGAAAGAAATAAAATCTTTGCTTTCATCATGCAGACGATATTTTACAAAATCCAATTACATTTACAAATAAATGTATTAAATATCGGCATAAAAAATGTGTTTTCTATATTTTTTGTTAATTAATTTATATATAATTGGCGTTATAAGTAACAGATATGCATTAGCTTTAAGAAGACGATATAGCACTTAATATTTTTACTAAACGTTGATAGACTAATCCATACTTAAATTTAAATACTAAATTTAAAGAAATTCTGATTTTAAAAAACAAACGATATTTTTCGGAAAAGCAATTTGTAATAGTGGCAAATAAATTAAATACAATTTTTTAAAAATTTCTAATTTTGATTATTTTATTTTAAGAAGCTCTAAAACATTGGAAGATGCTTTAAGTTAATTAATGGCATATCATATGAATTTCTGCAGAACTGAAGAGCTGGTTTTACTTTATGAATAATTAGCTACCAGCTGAATCATTTCTCCAGCCTACTGATGTCTCAATTAAAAAATATCTGACAGAAAAGGAACTCAAGATTATACTCCGACTCAAATGGTCAAAATCCTTTTTCAAACATTTAATGTAAAAAATATTTATTAATGAAGTTTTTCAGTTTAAATTTAAATGCTTCTTAGAATATTCTTCCTTGTAACATGAAGACGTATCATTTCTATATTTTGAGTCAGATTTTTCTTTTTAAATATTCTTTCTGAAAATGTTAAATGCTGGTTAGAGATTTTTCATCTTGAAAACGTTTGGAAACGGTTATATTAAATGTATTTAAAATGCGCCATACGTTAAGGATAATTTTAGCTAGTTATTCTTTCAATTTATTAATTATTTCATTTAATTACAAATTATTTTGATTTATTTCAAATTAACGAATCTCTCTTAGTATAATTAAATTTTAATAAAACACTATTTCTGCCGAAATATAAATAAGGAAAATGAGTAGGAAAAAATTATATAAGCTTATTTTTTTTCTTTTGAGGATTTAAAATATTTATAGAATTTTCAACGTTTTTGACATTCTTGAATCGAAAAAAAGTAATAATTATTAAACAGATGTAATTCATTTATAGAAAATTGCAACCCCTTTTCCGATTGCATCATTTCATATGTGATTCACTTGATATTTTAATTGTCTGTTACGAACCAGTAATGCCATTTCGAATCATCTAAATGATTTGCTTTTTATCAGTCAACGTCTAGAACCATTTGCGTCCATATTGCATTTATAATTTTCCTAAATGGCAACAGGCTCTGAATATAAATGAATAATTCACAAAATATATGGCTGCAAGCACATATTCATTATTTATTAAATTAATTAATATTAGCACTAATTAACCGTTATAATTACGTTATCATTTTATTAATGTAATTAATTATAATCATTTCATTAATCATTATTATTATTTATCCTTTAATTTATTATTAATTTATAACGCTATTATATATGGTTATTCTATTATTTGTGGCTTTCCATTCACTACCCGTTTTTATTTTCATTTATAAACTTCAAGTGACTGCTCTGTAGAGCAACAACGAAAGTTTCGAAGTCTTTTTTTCCAGCACTTTTTTAAAAAAAATGTTTGTAGAATAGATAGATACATATGATCTTAGAGGCTCTAGAATAAAATTTAAATAGAAAACTTGGGAAAATATCAAGATAGCTGTTATACAGGTAGTTCTACTATTCAAAATATTATCGAAAACATTTTTTACATTATAGAAAATATATAGGTAAAAATTGACTTTTATTTTTATTTCACAATAGTTACAATGTGATTTGTGCCGCTGAAATATTATTTAATTCCTAATGTACGCATTTGGCGCATTTAATAATTTTTTTTTTTTAATTTCAGGAAAAAGCAAACATTTTTAAATTATTTTCCTGGGTTATAAGCTTATAGTTTCAAAGGTTAAAAAGATGAAACGCAAATAGTCTAATTCATGGATACCAACATAAACAATAAATTCTTATTTTATTGTTTTGAAAAAACGGAAAATATATGCTTTCTTTCGATCTAAATCGTGAAAATTTTATTTCTACTCGAATTTTTCCAAGAACCTAAAAATGGTTTGAATTCTTTTTCCATTCGTTTTTACTTTTACCTTTTGTTTCTACTTGAATTTTTCTAAGAAACTAAAAATGGTTTGAATTCTTTTTTCATTCATTCTTACTTTTACCTTTTGTTTCTAATTGAATTTTTCCAAGAAATTAAAAATCGTTTGAATTCTTTTTTCCTTCGTTCTTACTTTTACCTGTAGTTCAGAGAAGAGAAATTATAGCAATTTTTAAAACATTTGAATTCGGAATTTTGACGAATCTTCATGTCTTAGACTTCTATGAGTTCAGAAAACACATTTTTGGAAAATGTTCATCTATTTGTCTGTGACAAATATAACTCAAACACGCTTGAAGCTAGACAGGTGAAATTTTATATACAGTCTTTACATCAAATTTGCAAACATTTGACAAATTTTGAATGAAATCTGTGCTGAGGAAGTCCGGCTGTTTGAATATAAGTTAACTAGATAATTGCAAAATGAAGAGAACTTCATAAATAAGATAAGGTTCACAGATTTTACATCTTTAGTGTAGACATCTGTCAAATTTGGAGCCAAATCCAGCAACGGGTTGATTATCTGATTGTCTGTGCATTCAGAGATAAGTAAACGCGATCAATCAAAAATGCAATGACTTAAATATATCAAATTTAGTAAGGAAGTTATTGGCTACAAGTGCAGATTAGTGTCAAACCTTTGTTTCAATCACTTGGAAAAACGGTATCTGAAGCACAAATTCGGCTTTCGAATATTATTAACCTAAGCTTAATCGCCAAAAACGTCACAAAGGATGACTCGATAAATTCATTAAAATTGCTGTATTCTCGCTAAAGTTTGATATTCCATAACTAGAACAGTAGACCAGAGTGGTATTCTTTGGCATGGTAAGTTTATTAGAGAGTATGAGGAAGTCCGAAATCCATTGCCACTGATTTTATTTCTGTTACTATTTTGAATGCATAATGGATTTAAATATCAAAAATTCTGCAATTCTATATAAGAGTCAAACATGCTGTTGCATATGAAATGTATTAAAAAAATAATCTGATATAGGATCAAGTCATTATCTATAGTTAATACTTGTAATACCTACAAAAAATGAATACAATATTTATAACTTTCATTATAAAGTTTGTGTTTTATAAAGTCTTTCATTAAAAAGTTTGTTCACTTGAAAGTCTGGAATAAAGTCATGTCATAAGATATGACTTTATCCCTGATTAAGATGGATTATAGCATTTTGAATGGATATTATAACATGCATTTCAAAGCATTTAGGGCGAACTAACTTTATGAATTTCAACAATTTAACGATTACAGTGAAAAATATTTTCCATAAAACAATTTGGAACTGGTAGCTCATCACCATGGAATTGAATAATTTTATTATTTGAGACCTATTAAAAGATTGTTAGTTTGAAATAATTTATATTGAAAGATAACTCGTAGAATTGCATATAAAATATTTTGTACTTTATTCAGTTTAATCAACTTTTCTTTTGTGGAAATTTCGATAATTCATTTTAGCAATGGAGTAATGGGTAGAAGACCAAAGGAGATGTGGATTTCCTTTTTGTAGAGGATTAAGGATATTTAATAAATTTGTAGACCTATTGTTAGATTCATCTGGTTTATCCAGTAACCTCGTAACTGGATAAACTAGATGAATACTCGCAAGTCCTAATACAATCTGAATATTAATGCTGAACTGGGGATTTACCTTTCAGTATAATTTTCGGATGGAAAAGCTTATGACAAAACTTTATAAATTTAAAGGGCAAAAAAGGAAAGCCTTTTAAATACTTGAGATTCTAACGGTATCTCGAATAACCAAGAACATAGCATTATCTATAGTAAAGTGGCAAAGCTGAATTTATTGAGACAGGTGACTGCGACTCCAGCGAGGAAAGCTATAAATTTAAGCCAGAAGTTATAAACTCATAAAATAAACGAGATCAGCTAATAAGACTGATTAGAAAAATGTACGTTATAACATAATAAAAACAATAGAAAAAACTCTACAGAGTTAACTGTACAATTGACAGAAATACTTGGAAGTGTTTAAGTAACATAAAATTAGAGCTTTCCATGACTTAAAAAACCTTCGTCTCGTTAACCATTAACTGATTAACAGTAACCAAAAAGCATATTGAATTACCTTCACTGAAAAGTGAAACTAAATCACAGTTAAGGGGATAAATCTTACGATGATTTTACGTGACGCATCGCGAACGTTGACCAATGATTCAATGACAGCTTCTCTTTAAAAGCAGTTGTGACCCATATTTCACAATTAATTTAAACCAATTCCCAAATATCAAATTCATTCAAATACATAACCCTTCAGTCACTAGTAACTGTGAAGCGGCAGAAGAATAAAACAAGCAAACGATAAATTGTATCATATTTCAGTCATACTCCCTGACCCACCCTTTGCAGACTGCTCTATTGGAGAAATATAATTATGATAAAATGGCCTATCCCAACTGACGTCAGTGAACTTTAATCCACTGTTCTACATCTGAACAACTAAAACAACAATTACAAAAAAATACTTTTGAAGAACACTAATCATTCATTTTATTAGTCATTATCATTAGAAATAGGATTCCCGCTGTCGCTACATTAGCTCATGACTGTCACAATTTGACTTATTGCTGGTCGCTGAGTTTGTTCAAGCAGATTAAAAGTAGCGGAATGGAAATAGTTTTTTTTATCACTTTCGGTACGTTTGATCCATTACAAATTACATCTTATCAAACTGAATACACTTTTTCAAAAGAACGCCGCATTTCTCTTAATAGAAAGATACAGTTCGTTTTCCTTAATATTCAGTAAAATATTTGATCCCTGAACTTCTGTTTCATCAAGATCTGTATCAGATTTTTAGTGCCGAGAGTGAACCCGATTTCGATTATGATCGATTTTCATAATCCCAGAGGTGCTGAGAATGATTTGAATACCAATGTGGCGTTATATTTTATCCATTTAGGTTGGTCATTTACAATCCTTTCACTCTTTCCTCCAGGGTGAACACCTTGCAAGATTATACATCTCCCTTCGTATACCCTAGAGCAGAGTTTCCCAAACTTTTTTGTGTCGTAGAACCCTTGCCATGTTTTTCCGTATTGAATAGACCCCTACTTACCTGATATTGATTTCCTGTAAATTTCTAACTGTAGTGAAGTTTACTGTTAAAAACTTAAAGTAAAAACACATGTTAATTTATACATTTATTAATTGAATTTAAATTTATACTACTCAAAATAAAATTTCGTATCTGTTATGTAAAATCTATGTAACATGAAATAAACATAAAATAAACTAACATAAGCAAAAAGTCAATATTTTTAATGAGAAGAATGAGCCTGATGCTTTAACAATAAATTATCAACATTTGGCGTCAATTTTGTAAGGGTTAATCTTAAATCTCCTCGGCTAATGATGTCCAGTCTGTTTCTTTTGCCCCACGTATTTGTCCCACATTAGTATTTATAGAGTGACGAATTGAACAAGTCAGTGCAAGGTAGCGAAGCTCTGAGACTGCGACTCTCGGGTTTTTACGGGTTCAAAACGTGTTGTGACCACAAATCGAATACCAACACCCTACAGCTTACACAATTTTATAAACATATATAAAATTTTTTTTACTTCATAGGTACTTTTATGAATAATGTAAATGTTTTAATATTATAAGATAGTATGATGTGAGTAAATAGGTACTATCAGTGTATGTGTTGAGATTTACTATCGTGGATCCCCATTTTCATTTCATGGACCCCCAAATTTTTTTTTCGCTGACGTAGACCCCTTGCAGGTTGTCATAGACCCCTAGGGGTCGATATAGACCACTTTGGGAATCACTGCCCTAGAGCTTCCATTACTCTTTCAGCATTCAATCGACGTTTGATATAGCATCTCAATCTAAACCGACTGCAAGGTGATATCTTTCATGCGTCAATCTATGCAGACTTTCTAAACAATAGAGTAGTCTTTTTAGACTGAAAGGCGATATCCATCGCTCTTAAGTCCATTTAAACTTTTTAAATTGTAGAGTATATTTATAATGAGAAATACAGTAAAAGCTCTTTATTCGCGGGGTACATATTCCATAAATATGCCGCGAATACAGAAACCGTGAATACGGAATGGTCATTTATATGGAGCTATAGGGGATACGTTCCTAGGTGACAATATATATATATATATTGATAAATTATCTTAAGGCTTAGGCAATGGTTTGAAGAATTTTGTAGTTTTCTCTTGCTTGGCAGTTTTTAAAAGCTCCTTTAATTCAGATTGCATTAGCAATTTGCCTCTTAAAAATAAGACTTATTCATTTGCCATTCTCAAACCTTCACTACGATTTTTCAAATGAAATGCCACGTTTGCAGTGCTTGTTGAAGCCTCTTCTTCAATGGGCTGCGAATTTAACATTTCCTCCAAGTTGGTTGCAGTCTGATCTTCATCTTGCGATTCAAGCCATTCCTGAATATCACTTGATTCTATCTGTTCGAACCCATCTCGTCCCATTCCATTCGCGATTTTGGCTATGTTTGCAGGTTGCATTTAACAACATACTTTAGACAAAGTTGTAATAAGATCTATTTTACATTTTTTATTAGTCCATTTGACGGCATTTGCAAAGGATATTGGGTTGGAATCATTTTATTATTATGTATGTACTTATTAGATCCGCGAATAAAGAAATTTTTAGCCGCGAATATAGGAATTGGGTGCCATTTTTTTAATCTGCGAATAGTGAAAACATGAATGAAGGAAGCGCGAATAAGGAGCTTTTACTGTAATATCCGTCATTCTGCATTCTATTTGGATTGAGAGGAAATTAATAAACTTCCAGTCTATGTCACGACAATAATTGCCATTTTTTCTCAACAACTGTAAGGGAAAAAAGTTTTAAAATGTCCAGATGGAAGTGTCTGTAGGAATGCGTTGGATATTTGGTAGAAGAGAATTGAGAGAGGGAGGTCAATTATTAACAATAAGGTATCCTGCCTATTGCAAGATGCTTAAGAGCATTGAGATGCATGAACAGAGATTTTTCAGTCAAGAAAACGATGCGTTATTAAGGATAACAATAGCAACGATGATAAATCCAACTAGAAAAAACTAAATAAATATCAATTAATATAATAATATGTTTTTTGCATGACAATCATCGGCAATAATTCCTTCATTTGATAGATGCTTTACCTTTATATCTTAAGCTCATCGATTTTCAACACCTGAATGTTTCCTTTGCCTCTGCTAGTTTCAGATCCTCAATGTAATATATGAACAAATGATCCACAAAATGACAACTGAGTGTTTATTTTTACTCACAAAATATTAACTTTTCACATCCTACCTAAACTTCACATTGCTTAGTTTGTCATAAGCATCTAGATAAGATTTCTTGCGTTGTATAAAGAAAACACTTGCAGAGCTACTTAAAGGCACAATTCAGCACTAAAGCAACTATCTTTGAAATTAGTAAAAGATACAGCAATAAAGCAAATTACAAAGTTAAAGAGCTAGGACTACTTAATATTCAATAGAATGTTGCATCCCTATTAACACAAATGCCGAACAGTATTGTTCGATTTCACTTGATATTGGCAGACATTCAGAATATCGAACAACATCGTGGAAATTAAGTGCAGTATCTTGTGCTAATAAAGATGTACTAATCCTAAGCATTGAAATGAGTAAAATGTGCTTTTGTTTGGTCTCTATCCTTAACACTATGTCATCAACGATAGATTATATTGCTTTCAAAGATTCAGGCATGAAAATTTCTTAATAAATCAAGTTTTTATTAGTGCCAACCGACACTTTTGTTATCAATGCAGGGAGAAATTAGCTTGGGGCAATTCTATCATGAATCATTTAGAACTCCACTCAACTTTATTTTCCAGCGTAACATTAAAAGAAGATTAATGCTTTTCATTTAATGAGAGTACTAATGGCTAAACGTTTGCTATTGCCTGAAAGAAAATTCTCAAAATGAACTTCGCAATACGTCATTAAGCATGCTCATTATATAATGTTTGATGAGAATTCTTCAATTATCCGACTAATCGGATCTCTGTTTTAATTGGTTATTACAGTTCACGCGAATTTAGGGATAATTAATAAAATAAATGAAGACGATGATACATTATAGCTTTATTATTTTGAGTTTTTGGGATAACACAGTTTCAGGTCAAAGGCTACTAAGTAAAAGCATTCTGAATGTTTTCTTTTCTAAATATTAACATGTAGAAAGCATCTTTTTTTACTATGCAACTGATGTTTCACGGCAGTTTAATAGAAATTTATCCCCGATTTCAAAACATAATTTTAAACTGATTTTTTATAAAAATGAATAAATTAAAGTATCAATAATCTAATTGAAAGAATTTAATCAATTAAAATTTACTTTTGGAGCCTAAGAATCAAGCCACTTTCAAAGTATAATAATATAGTAGGTATGGAAATTTATTAATAATTCTTTATATGATTCAAAAGAAATGGTAAACGGAAAAAATTTGAACCCTAATATGAATTAATGGGCAGATTAGGAATAAGAATAAATTGATAAATTATTCAGAAAAATTAATATCATCAAATTATCTAATTTATTAGACGCATAGAATTTGAATAAATTGCTATAAGCTTTGTAAATTTTCTTCATTTTGAGTAAATCACTCAAATTCAGTTAGTCTTTTTTGAGAAAATTGAAGAAACATAAAATGCTTGAATTCATATACAGGAAGAATTTAATTAATAATATAAATATTCTACTAAAGGTTGTTCATTCTACAATTTAATAAAAGCATATTCAATCTGCATCTGGCAGCACAAAAAGGCAGCGACATTTCTACGATACTCAAGACTAAGCCAGTTTACATAGAATAAATAATGACCTATAAGTATGTGACAGCGGTGACACCAAATGATTTAGTCCTATTTCCAGAATTAATTTTGTTTCAGTTATAATATATATTTTGAAATTCAAACTTTTGCTCCTATATAATACTAAAAAGAAAGAAAATTAAATATTATAAAGTACAAGTGAATGAACAAATAGAAAATAATTTTTATCAAAAATATAAGCGCCGAAACGAAGTCACAAAAACTTCAAATGCTGATAAGTGTATCCTATGTTAATTGTGATTTTTATCCCATTTATAATATAACTTTAAACTAATTAATAATTTTGTTCTTTTGTGATAAGCATTATTACTTTATTTTTTGCAATATTGTTGCCAATGTGCCAAGCTTTATTTATTTAAAATTTGTTTTAGTATCTAAAATTTTGATTAAAAATTGTTTTTTTCTTTTCATGTGTTAATAAAACTCAAATAAAACTCCTTATTTTAATTTTTATTATTTTCCATTATTTTTTTATTTTACAATTTGTTACTCAAATTATTGTGGAATAATACAAACATTTTTTTTTCAAATACCATTATCAAATAGCTCCTCCTGTATAGAATAAACTTAAAATGTAAGTGATTTATTTATAATTAAAAAATAAAAATATTTGAAAAGTGTATTATCGTGAAAAATAAAACTAGAATTTTTCAAAATTCTTGTACATCAAGGAATAAATGAAAAATTTATTACGTTACTGTATCTTCACAAGTATGAAGCCATTCTAATTTTTAATGGAAAGAACATAAAGAGAATATAGCTCTGTTTTATTATCATATTAATTAATTTATAAAAGCTACAAAATATAATTAATCTCTAAGTCAATGAAATATAAGGAAATGCAATATAGTTCAAAGCTAATGAACTTTTTCTTAATAATCTACTTAAATAGTTTAAATTTACTACACTTTGAATATTACTTTTAAAGTTTAAATATAAAAACTTTGTATTAATACTTTTTTTACCCATGCTTCAAAGTGCCCATATCTTTTCATGCAGTCATATGCCAGCGTGGCCCAATGCAATCCCAATATCAGACGGCATGGCCCTTGAAGACATATAGCTTTTCCAACTACATTCTCTTTTTCCCAGTGGTAAAATAAGTGACGATATACATATCCCGACACAAATTATCTTCCACAAGAGTGAAGGCAACACTTTTTACCAGATGCGGAGGCCCACACCCAGCCATCTTAACAAAACCTATAAAACCTTATCACCCCGCATAAACAGTCACTCTTTCGTCAAGAAGCCACAAATGTGGCTAAAAATAGCTTCATCTCTAAGACGGAAGACTATCTGAAAGCGAGCAACACTCGAGAGCCCAAGTTTTCGGGCCATCTTACCTCATAAACATGTCACTTCAAGTGTTCCCAAGATTCTGATGAGGTTCTTCTCACAAGGATTCTTTTGAGTCCGCCTCTTCCAATGTCTTTTTCAATGTTTTTTCTGTTCCTTATTGAAATCAATTAGAGGAGGAAGCCTTCCTCGGTTAATCAAAATGTTTACGCGGTCGTCATGCCAATAGGTCGCGAAGGGACAGCATCAGTTGAGGAGCTTATGAGGAGTTGAAAGACGTGAAATGGTCAATGCCCACGGATATTGAATCAACAAGTCGTTTAAAAAGAACGTCCGAATTTTCAGAGGATGCAGATGTATGTCAGTTGTCGAATAGTATGTTGCCGTTTTTGTTTGGAATGAAGGGAGATAATATCACAAAGCCGAAATGAAATAAGGAAAGCTTAGAAAGCATTTCCCTTGATAACATCCTATATCAGGAAATGCCGCAAAGCATCTTTATTTTTCATGAATATGTTATTTGTTATTTTCATTTTTAGAATTAGATTATTGTTTTTAAAATTGATGCTGAAGAATATGAATTGGAACAAAAGCAAGAAGAAATCACATATACCAGTAAAACCAAATGTAGAATACGAGAAACGTGACATCAAATTAATGCTGGAAATTATTTTATTTAGAAGACGAGGTTTGGAGATGAGTTCGAGAAAATATCGTAGATTTAATATTTTGGAAAGGCCTAAATGGAATTGTTTCAGCTCATTATTTGCAGCTCCAGCCCCTCCTGGGGTGGCGGAAGAAGAAACCTCTTAGATCAGATTTCTTCTTCTTGCATGCAGCCGACCACCCCGCCACCACTGAACGTAGCAGTATCCACAGGATGTCTCTCAAATCAAACTGGGTTCACGTACGAGCTGTATCAAAAGATAGATGCTCCTTTACTAAGCAGGAAACGAAATTGCCTGATTTGTTATAATTCTCATTTAATTTCTATTACTTGAGGGTGTGATACAATATTGCAATTTAATGATGCTTTTTAATAATTTAATTAACATTCCTCGAATTATAATTTGATATATCTTAGTTGAGTTTCACAATAAACTGTGTAAAAAACTACAATTCATTTCATTTTATTGAATTTACAATTCATTATTTTATGAATTCATTTCATATTATTAGAGAGAAATAATCTTATAAGCGCAAGATAGTCTACGATAGCTCCATGGTACTTTTATATATTGTGGTGGAATGTAGATTATTAAGATCTATGCAGGAAGCAACAGGACTTATGTTTTCAGAAACATTTTTTTAATAACCACATTCCCACACTGAACAAAGACAAGACAATACAAAACATTTACGTGCGCAGCTTATCAGTACAGTATCTCATCTCATTCTCATTACACTCGCAATGCGCACTGCATTATGGGATGGTATATGGGATAGCCTATCAGGCATCGCCATCTAGTATCCAAATGAGAAGATAAGAGTTATGTAACTGCTAAAATATTCTAATTCGTAATACTGTTGTTCGGTATTTTGTATTAATTGGAAATGATTGAGCTAATATAGTGAAAATTATAATTACAATAGCTTAAACTCAAAAAAGGGGGTCAGATATATACTATAGGCTCTCAATAAATCCAATTTCAAAGAAACAGAGTTACATACGGAAGTCAAAATAAATTTTGCTTATTAAAATTTTGGAGTTAATAGAGCTACATATTTTCTACAATTATTTAATGCCTCATAAGCATTCGATTGTGTTTTTAGACTGCAGTTGGTTGCACGTTGCATTGTAAGTCGCTTACTTTTATGTACAATTTGTTTTGTCCAATTCGAAATCAATAAAACAACGGATGCATATCTTTACTGCATAACTACTCATAATTGAAAGTACAGGAAACTCCTTGAAGCTGATAACTTTCGAATAGAACAATACATCTTATTTTATACAAATTGTGAGTTATTTTTGCAGCAAATACATCCTTTTAAATCGCAATTAAAAGTTTAAAAACTAAATCTAATTTTATATACCTCTTTAAACTTTCAATTCACTCTAGAAGAATTCCAAGTTTAATTCCAAGAAAACGTAAAACATAATTACAAAAATTTCAAAACACCTACAATACTTTCTCAGGTACGAGGTACGCAAGGTATTGTACTTTTCAAAAAATTCTCTTTTAAGATTTTGACGAATTTCTATGTTCCAAAATATCCCTAATTCCGAAAAATTTTATACCCCTTAATAAGAATTTTACTTTCTGCAAAAAATACACATCCTTCTAATATAGAAATCAATGTCTGAAAAATAGAATTAACAAAAATAAAAACATCTTGCTTTCAGCATGCTAATAAGGGTGTGTCCTCGACAAGTGATGTTATTTTAAGTATACATTTCAAGGTGAAAACAAAAAACTGTCGGATCAATGGTAGTAATTAATTGATTTAATTTATTTAAAAAAAGGTGTCAGTTTTTCTATAATGTATGTAATGCAATGTAGTAACACACTGATATTTATATTAATGGTAATTCATCAACTTTTGAGAAGATAATGTCTCAAACTATCAATATGTAAATGATCGATATTTTAATATTTTATTCACTCGTTAATTGCTCCACATGTTCTGATAACCGAAAAGATAAACAGCTTACTTATTAACAAATTTCCTCAATCAATATTGGCATTGCAAAGATAGTTAATTATATATTCCTTTTAAAGATTCTTTTGATGGGAAGAAATGAAAAATTTCCCCTAATTGGGTTTGTCAACTAATCGTGTAGCGCTCTCTTAAGGTAAATTATCGAATTACGCCTAGGGTCATTGTAATTATATTAGTGTTAAAGTCGTTAAAAACAATATTAGATTGATGAACTTTTAGAAAAATATTTAACTCATTTGCATTTTGTATTCTTTGTGTAGTATAACATGCGTTAACGTTTTGAAATGGTAGAAGATTTATTATTTTAATGTGGGTTTACGTTGGAAAAATATTGAATATTTCTTTTAAAGAATTGTTTTAATTCATGAACAGTTTTTCTTTGCAGAAGTGTTTGAGTTTATTCCCTATATTATTCTCTCACATACAAAATATAAAGAAAATATTGTAATCCTGGAAATTTTCGAAACCAAGATTTTGATGAATCTCCGAGGCCTCACTGAAAAACACATTTTCGAAAAAATACAACAGAACAGTTTGAGAAATATATTTTTGGCATTATGTCTGTCTGTGAACACAACTCAAAAAGGCTTAGAGTTAGTTAACCCATTTGCATCATTAGCATATATATAAGCTCAATTTTCCTGGTCACTATCATTACAGCGTATATATCCGTTGCATCATATTATATGCTATGCATATAATATGATATATACTATATTCATGTTATATACTATATACCTATATGCATCCCACATTTCAAATATTACCACATTGAACAAAATTACTAACAAATAATGCTCAAAAATGATTTTTTTTTCTACTTTTATACAATTTTACACCTAAGTATGAAATAAAAAAATTTTCGTGACATGGGCCTTTTTTCATATTTTCATATGATGCAAATAGATTAAAAGACTTAGGATGAAATCTCTTGCGTGGAATTGTGACCTAATTTGTAAATTTCTATCAAATTTTGAACAAAGTCCATTAACAGGAAGCTAGTTTGACCGACAGTTCGTTTACAAATGAGCCCAACAATTCCAAAATGTAAAGAGCTAATTAGATACAATTTGAGTAGAATCGTAAGTTTTGCAACTCAAACATGTGTTCTTGTCAAATTTTAAGTCTAATCTGTTAAAGAGCTGAACATCGTTCAGTCTGTATTTTTAAATGCGCGTAAACGCCCCCCCCCCAAAAAAAATCACAAGAAGAATGGTTTAAGTCCATGATATTCGATAGGTTAGCTTGTAACTACATTTTTAATTCTGTGTGTGCCCATTAAGATCAAACAAGAGGATGACCGACATTCAGTCATTGAAAATCATCAAGAAGATTATGAGGCCTAATTCGATGGTTGATGGAATTTGGGGACTATGAATTTTCCGAATAAGATTCGTAGGGAAGAATTTGTCATGCTGAAAATAACCGAAATGAAGACTGTAAGCAGCATGAACACAATGATAATGAAAAGGAACCAAAAAAGTTACCACAATCAGTTCACAAAATTCAGCAAGTTCTTAGGCATTTAAAAAGATCAATCCCATACCATTTTGAATCTTTTTCTGAACATTATTCATGTGAAAAGTTTGTGAAGTAAAAGATTGATAACTAAATTCTTTAATATTTTCAAAAAATTTAATATGTGTGAACATCTTTTCAAAATGTACATTCAGTTGATTTCCAATTTCTAAACACTGTTGTTACTACTAATGATCATAATACTTTTTTAATTAAAATCCTTATTCTAAAACATTCTAGATATATTAAAAACCGGGACAAAGAAAATCCACAATTATTGGATAGGAAAGATCCTAAAAGAATTCACTTTTCACCTAAAAGAATTCACTAAATTCACTTTTTAGCAACAATCAAAAATTATTTATTAATGAAATATTATAAAATATTCTTTAAAAAATATATTATTTTTGATAACAACATTTTAATTTTCAACAATATTTCTATAGAAAGTAAACTGTAGAAATTAAATAACCTTTAAATCAAGTTTAAAAAAAGTTATTTAAATTTTGAACCTCTAATCTCAAACACTGTACCATGACATTGTTTTGAACTAAATTCATCATCCTCGTCTTCCTTGGCTGCATTTGTCTTCGCCTTTTGTACGCAAAGATTTTTTACATCGCTCCATTTTCTGAGTGAATCCCAAACTAAAAGTATCATCATATTAAAAGAAATGACAGTGAACTTTGATTTTAAAATTAAAGTATCCGACTAGATTCGAAGGAAAAATTTTGAAATATTAGATTTTTTTAAAATTATCTGTAGCTATGGTTTTTAGATGTAATGTCAAATATAATATAAAATACTATAAATATAACAAAATTATTTGAAAATATAATATATTTTGAGAAATAGGAAAATTTCTATTCAATTTTAATGAAATTGAACCAAAACGGTTAACACTCTACACAAAATAGCAATGCAGCAGTTCGATTTTTCTTTGTATAAAAATTATAGAATATTAATGATGAATGAAATGAACCAAAATCTAAGAAAAATTTGGAAAGGCAAAGAAGTTATGGGTAAAAAAATATGTATATATGCATTTTTTCCATAAATTCACAACATAATTTTTCTAAAAAAGCCTACAAAGGAAAAAGTATTTTACCAACAATCAAACTTTTGGTTCATTTCATTACCCATATTATTTAAAACACAAGCTGAAATGTTTATGTAAATACCTCTATTAGTTTTTGGGATATCATGTTAAAGGTGGAGAATTTAAAAAAGAGAAAACTGAAATTGAAGACAAATTTTGACTGAAAAATATGTGACTCTGGATTCCAGGCCAGGTCTTCCTTTTCCTGGAAAAGGTAAAGTATTTTGGAAACGAGGAAAATGAACTGCAACAAATAACGATAGAAAAATAATTCGCCGATGTGGTCGAAAACCAGTGTTTTTCACATAGTCGGATACCTTAATGTTCAAATGAGGCAATCTCTTTTTGTTTTTATGCTAATATTGGCAGAAACACACAATTAAAAGATCCATTCAATCAATATCTATCTACACGAATAATGAATATGAATGTATGAATGAATGTATATGAATGTATGAATGTATGTATATGAATGAATGTATATTAACGCATGTATATGAATATATGAATGAAGTGAAGTGTGTGTGTGTGTGTGTGTGTGTGTGTGTGTGTGTGTGTGTGTGTGTGTGTGTGTGTGTGTGTGTGTGTGGTGCTTTACAGGCCGGATATTTTTATAATTTCTAAAAATATTACAATACTAGCCGCCTTTGGCGACCAGCTGGTTCGCCATGAGTAATGCGTTCTAAAATTTTCAATTAAATCACATATTCATTAGCCTTGAAGTAATTCCGGGCATTTATTGGCCTGAAATTAATATTTTCTTGAAGATGATGGACGGAAAGTTCTAAAAGAACCCGTTTTCTTGATAATATTCTTTAATTTTATAAATCAGTCAGTTTTAATTATCGGTTATACTTCCAAAATATTAAAAATGTATTTTTCGGTGATGTTGCCAAAATATTAAATATATTTTTTGAAAGAAAGCGAAAAAACGAAAAAAAATTATTAAATTAATGATACAGATATTGCGAACGATTATAGAAATATGCCATTAGGTCGGGAGTTCAATGCATATCCTGTCTAAATTCAATCAGGTTTACCGTAAATAAAGAAGATTTATTGAATTAATCATTTAGATATTGCAAACGATTGTAGAATCCTTTGACTTGCATTTATTTTTTTAGAAAGTATCACTTTTTATATTTATGTTATTTTATCCAGTCGCGTGCTGAAAGTATCATTTCTTTAGACTTGATTTACAATGATAGTTTTTTTATTATTATTTGAACTTCCGTCATTGTTTTCTTTTCTTTTATCCGGTCACGTGATCAAAAAAACATGGTTAAAATATTTCTTTAAAAATTGGTTAAAAACAGAGGCTTAAGTTATACATTAAAACACTGATACCATTAGAAAGCTAATTTTTTAATCTTTAAATTGATGTAAAAATCATGTTAGTGCGATAATATTTTCGGAAGTTATAGCGGAAAAACGTCGAAATTTTGCTTAAATTTTAATTAATTCAAATTCTAATTAAAAATTTGAAAAAAGGGCTCCGAGGTGCACATTCCCGACCTCCACAGTATACATGTACCAAATTTGGTAGCTGTAGCTCCAACGGTCTGGCCTGTAGAGCGCCAACACACACACACACACATTGAGCTTTATTATAAGTATATAGACAAAAATAATTTTTCCGTTATCTTCAATTTCAAAATATAATCTTCTTAATGATGCAAATTGATATTAGGGCAAGAGTCTGCTGAATTTTGCAGTTTTTTTCCAACAATAGATTATATTAAATTTCAAATTTACTTGAAATTCAAATATTTTTCATAATTTTAATCAAATACTTAATCAGGTGATTTGTTTCCCATTATTGAAAATTGAAAAAAAACGATTCTGTTATTATCAGTGTAGGTTACAAGACATTAAAAAGTGATATTAAAATTTCTTTAAATTTAGAAAACAGATGAACATAATATTTTTATTTTAATAGCGCTATGATATTATGAAACTTTTACTCTTATAAAGGCCCATGTACATAAAAACAAAAAGTATCCGACAACGTTCGTAGGAAATTTTTTGAAAAATTGGAGTTTTTAGAAACTATCGATGGTTTTTAGATGCATTGTCAATAATAAACACTATAAATACAAAAACAATTACTTGAAAATATAGTATATTTTGATAAAGGGGAAAATTTGCATTAAATTTTAATGAAATTTAACCAAACGATTAACACTCTACACAAACTTGTAATGCAATAATTCTACTTTTCTTCGCACACAAGTTATAGAATGCAATGATGAACGAAATGAAACAAAATCTAAGAAACATTTTGAAATGGAAAGAAGTTCAGGGAAAAAATATGCGCATATATACATTTTTACCATAAATTTACAATATAATTTTTCTAAAAACACCTATAAATGAAAAAGCATTTCACCAACAATTAAAACTTTTGGTTCATTTCATTGCTCCTATTATTTAAAACATACGCTGAAATTTTTACATAAATACCTCTATTAGTTTTGTGGATATCAGGTTAATGAGTAATTTTTATGAAAATTAATGTTTTGAGAAAATTGAAGTTAAAGACAATTTTTAGTTGAACAATATGTGACAGTAGGTGATAGGTCAGATCTTCCTTTTCTTAAAAAAAATAAACTGTTTTGGGAATATAGAAGTCTGAATTGCAAGAAATAATAAGATTTTTTAAAAAAACGGCATTGTGATCGATAATCAGTGTTTTAAACCTAATCGGGTACCTTAACACAGTTTTATCGTATGATAATTTAACAGTATCTTGATCATGAAATAATACTTAAATAGTTGAAGTGAAATTAAATACAACAAATTTCTCCTCCAAACCAGCTGCCGTCAAAGACGAAGAATTAAAAAAAATTATAATATCGAAAATGCTAGAATATGAATAGACTAGACATTTATATTTCTAATGTTGCTTAGATATCAAGCGACTGGTTTAAATTAGAAAGGTTCATGTTCATGCGTTAGATTATTTTAAAAAACATGGCTTCCATGTTTATGTTAATTTAATGTTTAAAAATATTTTTCAAGAGAAAATTTAACATTATCTAAAGTGATTTAGTTGGAATTAACATAAACAGTACTCTAAGGGAATCTGCCTGAATTTAACTATAATAATGAAATGTATTGTAACAAGTTTTGTTTAAAATAAATTTTGAAACAGTTTATAAAAACGAAGGAAAAAATTGTTCATAAATAATAATATAATTGAAAAGCTAATTGGTGTAATAATAAATTGGTGTGCAAATAGTTTTTGTGGAAGTATACTCTGAAGTTATTGGAAAAAAACTTTAAGATACCGTTTAATTCTTAATTTAGTAAAAAATTTAATAAAATTTCAAAAAATGGTTTCTTAATATGAGCAGCTATTATACATTACAATATACTATTATACTATTATATACTATATAATATTATACTATTCATTTAATAATCCTCAGTGACTACTCAAAATGATGCAAGTTGCATAAAAATTGCAACAAAAGATTCTCAAATCATTTTCGTTACAATATATAAAAATATATAATATCGTAGAATGAAACTAAATACAGTAAATGAAACTAAACATGAAAATGTACACCAATATTCAAAGAAATTAAGAAATATAAAAAATTATACCAAAATTGACAGTCAAAGCATAAAAGTAATACAGAATACAAATGTAAAAATACAATAATATGGAAAAAAATAAAGTTGTATAAAAATTATAAAAGCATGTGTAAATAAAATTAAAAAAGAGTTATTGCTCAAAAACTAACAAGGTGACAAATAGTTTTGGAATTGTGGAGATTTTATTATTTATCGTTCGTAAATTTCTATAAAAATTTTAAGAACCTGTAGCATTTTTATGTCGGTACAAGTCTACAGTCGTATAGAGTTGTTTATGAGATAAAGTTATTATATAATATTATTTCAATAGAAGTTCATTTAGCCACTCATAGAAATAATACGAATAAAGTTAACATTTCAAAGTTAAAATAAGTAGCACTCTTTAATTTTGCATTTTAAAAAAAGAAAACATTGAAAGTTTGTGGATTAAAAAAATTGCAGAAAAAAAAGAAATAGCCAGAAGTACCCTAAATAACTTAGAATCGTGATTAAATTTAGAATATATTTTATTTTATTTTCTAATTAATGCTTAGATATTTTTAATTTCTTTTTATAATATTCTTCCTTCTTTTAAAAATTTTTATTCCCGTCTTAAAAAATTGATATCTACTCAGAACCAAATGTTTCGTTAAATTAATTAAAAATCCAACTGATAATTAATTTCTTACAATATTAAAAGAATTATTATCAAAAACGTAGTAAATATGTTAACATAAATTATGTGAAAAACTCATCTTCACAAAATTTTGAAACTATACATAAAAAATAATTTTTTAAAATCTTTACAGGCATTTAAGAAAAGAATTAAAATTAAAAAACATGTCAAACGAATGTAACCAGAAAAATCTAATTTAATTTTCAAGAATGTTTTTATGACATTCTGCTTAGCCAGATCACTATTTTAGGGACATCCATTGATACATTCACTAATTCGCAAAAGCAGGTTCCTTTAAGAAAATAAAAAATGTAGGCTTACAGTATTAACGAGAAAATTAAAAATTGCCAAAAATGCGGAAACTTCCAAAGACAGATAAACCGAATCTTTTTTCATCTCTGAGCAAATTACCCCAAAATTCACAGTAAACCCAAGGAACTTTCTCCGCGGGTTGAGTTGTACTGAAAGAAGCGTGGGAAAGAACCGAAGAGCATTCTTCTTAAAACTTCCATAGTCTCGCACACAGATCGTATCTTCCGCGTTTAATGACTCTTTTGGTCGTTTCTGCGCCGCTAATTAGAAAAAAGAGGAGATCGCTAATTAGTGTACTCAAAGCACCCCTTTGCAACTTCAAAAAGAACTTTGGAACTTCACGGAATTTCAACGGAAGCGCAGGCGATTGAGAAATAAAAACGCCTCTTCCGCGCGACAGTTCTGAAGCTCTTGATGAAAAGGTTAACTTCTCGGCCTTATCTGCAACCGAGATATGTTTGATCATATTCGCTAATGCTATTAGCAGCAGAGAAGAGGGAGATTTAATCGATGTAATTGCTCTTAAATTACTCTGCGGTGTCAGGAAAGGAGCAGTAGAATCAATGTGGGTCAAGTCCAGTTAATGTTCGAAGCACATGACGAAATCTTCGTTCGGGTCGGTGTAATTCTATTTTAAACTAAATGACAGGCGTTCATTCGCCATTCATAAATATTATTACTAGTTCAGTCTCTGTAGTGGTATATTGAATTTCATATTTGTTTCATTTCATATGTATGGATAAGAACAGTGAAACAGTTCAAATATTATTACAGCAGTGAGTTGCTCTTGTTATCGTAGAACTGTTGGGAAAGAATTATCATCCAACCATCTTTAAATTTTTACTTACTATACTCCTTTTAAAATATATTTAACTTAAACCATTTCCATCTTGTTTATTTTTTAATTCAAAAATGTAACTTTTTTGTCTTCGTCTGTTTTAGCTTTTTTTCATTAATTTTTACGTGAAAATATAGTTTTATATGAAGCTTCAAGCATTAACAATGTTTTCCTTTTACCATAAGAATGGCGAAGTATGGTCAAGAATGGCCCTGGTGCCAAAAACCCAAAATAACCAACCAACTTACCATAAAATTGCAATTATATCATTTTTTAAATGATAAAAATATATTCATTTCCGAATTGTACAACAGTTTTTTTTCTTTTCAGTAGCAGATTAACTGACGATATGATTTACGAATTAGCAGACGATAATTACGATAATCAGACAATGTGATTTATAGAATTTACAGACGATAATTGCAGAATAAATAATTGGAAAATCGTATCAAGGCTCCCACCTCTGTGCGAAATCACTTCTCAAGACGTCTTGTCATTACTGTCGCTGTTTTAGTCTCAGTACCCTCACCATCTGCTCAAACAACCTCTCTAAGGCAACTAGATTGTTTGTCTCCACTTTGAATAACAATACACCTATCCCCCGATTTACACGGCACTCGGTTTACACGATTTCACTTTTACACGGTTTTTAAATTTGCACCGACCCGGAACGAGAAGATCCGGGATAGTTGACGTACGTGGTGAGCCCGCGCCAAAATCTTACCAATACAATTACAAATATGGCTTTGAAGATTTATGAAAAAACTAAGAATCAGTTACCATCTACTTCTTCAGCTGAAAAGAACGTCTCTTTTTCTGCAAGCCATGGTTGGTTTGAAAGATTTAAACGAAGACATTCTTTACATAATCCAAGATTGAAGGGTGAACAAGCATCTGCTAATTCAGATGCAGCGCAACAATATCCGGCAAAATTTGCTGAAATTACATAAATATACCTTATATTTTTGTTATTTTATAAATAGACAGTTATTTTTATGTTTTTAAGATATATTTAGTTTTATTTTACGTTGAAATAAATGACTGAATTATGCACATTTTAGTTTGTTTTCGATTTACACGGTTTTACGTATAAGAATCAACGATTTCGATTTACACGGTTTTCTAAGGAACCTATCTTCAGTGTAAATCGGGGGATAGGTGTATTCTCATCCATAATTTTTGCGTACCAAATACTGCTGCTTTAAAACTTTTTTTTACATCTTCCCTCGTATTAAGTATTAATTTAGAACTGTAGATCTTTAGCAAATTATCATTTCACCAATTTGTTAAAGGATTAATTTTCTGTCGACTCTATGTTTCCTAGCATGAAATTATCACTACACCAATATGTTAAAGGATTGATTCTCTGTCGTCTATGTGTTTACGAGTACGTAAATAAAATAATTCAAAAATGCAATGGGTTATATACATGAATTGTGGTATCGGTATCATCACCAATATTGTTTATCTGTAAAAGAACATACAAAATCCAGATTCGATTTTTATCAGTGTATTTTGAAACATAAAAAGTTCTAAACTATTATTTGACTTTAAGATAACGTTTAGAAAAGAAAACTCCCAATGACTGTTTTTGTGGTTATTTGCAAAATAATATAACTGTGCTGCAAATGACTTTGACCTTTGTTGTAGAGACAGAAGAATGAAAAAAACATCTCCGTAGGAGATGAATATTCTTCATCCGTTCTACGAACAACATAAAACTGATCTGAATGCTTATTTTTTTCCATGCGCAACAGACTTGTTTGCTGCAAGATAATCAAATTTATCCGTTTTAATATTCAATCTAAACATGTCGCAACATACAGACGAATATTTCATTTACGTAGATAAATAAATACAATATATCGTGTAGGAATAAACAAAGAACTCGAAATTCGTCTGTAATGGAATAATAAAGCAGCTAAGAAAAGCAATGCTTTCCCCATGTATTATTTAACCCTGGAAAAAGAAAATCGGAAAAGTAATCACGGCATAAATTTTTTTCTTTCTAATGAAGTTCCTTATCTTGTTTAAGTCTTTAAAATTTTGCACAATGCAATTGCAGATTGATATAGTAATTTATATAAAAGTGATTGAAGCATTCATTTAAAGTATGCAAAAAAATGCGTAATTTAAAAATAGCGATTTTTTAAAGACTGGTTAAAAAGTTAATGTATTTACTTGATGATCATATAAAATGTACGGCACCAACATAGCACCGATTACAGGCATACAAACATTTATTTTTATTAGTAGTAAACATTCTTTATGTGATTAAATATTAACCCATTTGCATCATATAAAAATATGAAAAAAGGCCCATATCACAGAAAAAAAAATTATTTCATATTTAAGTGTAAAATTGTATAAAAGTAGAAAAAAATCCTTATTGAGCATTATTTGTTAGTAATTTTGTTCAGTGTGGTAATATTTAAAATGTGGAATGCATATAGGTATATAGTATATAATATGATTATATGCATAGCATATAATATGATTCAGCGTATGTATACGCTCCAATGATAGTGACCAGGAAAATTGAGCGTATTAATACGCTGATGCAAATGAGCTAATTCATAAAAACAATTTAAATATTTATCCTTTCGTGCATTCCTGAAATCCTTGCTACACCAATTTGTGCCAGGTTTACACCAGTTTTAACCTCTTCGCAAACAGTAACGAGTCTGACTCAACTATCAGTTTGATGATTTTTTATTTTATTTCAAATCTGAAATTAAGTGAACATATTAAGCAATTTAAACTACAAAAATCACTTAGAAACGGAATTATTTTTTTAATGAATATGTGTATGCCTGTGATCGGTGCTATGTTCGTGCTGCACATTTTTTCTGATAATCAAGTAAATAGCATTCATTAACTTTTGAACCAGTCTTTAAAAAAATCACTATTTTAAATTACGCATTTTTTTGCATACTTTTAATGAATGCTTCAATCATTTTTATATAAATTACTATGTCAATCTACAATTGGATTGTGCAAAATGTTAAAGACTTAAATGAAATAAGGAACTTCATTAGAAAGAAAAAATGCATGCCCTGATTGCTTTTTCAATTATTATAACAGGAATTAAAAT
>JAPMOQ010022550.1:163344-185228 GCA_026543055.1 Argiope trifasciata
AATTATGAAGTTAGGTAAGCTCATAAGTCAAGGGATTATTTTTAAAAAATGCAACAAATGATAACGTTGATGAATAAAATTTGTTTCAGAGTTCCCGCAAAGCATTTTTACACGAGTTCGCTCTCATTCGAATCGACCCTGCGAAGAAACACGTAACTAGTTCAGGAGTACTCTCCGTTACTTTGCTCACAGAAGACTGTTTAATAAAAAGAAGAAGCAAAAAAAAAAATGCCAATAAGGGGCATCTCGCAGCGCTGTCGGAAGAAATCTTAGACGTCGTCTGAAAGAAAAAAAAAAGAAAAGGCGAGGGCTCTTCCTTTCATGCTGTCCGGTGAAAAAGAAGCCAGGTTGGAGGTTAATAGATGAGAGACGTGACTCGAGGCTTGTAAGCTACTGGGGGAGTGTCGTCCTGCCTTTTTTTCCACTTCAATTGGAAGATTGCCTCGCAATTGGAGACATCGAACTCAGCGGACGTCCAGGCATTGTTAGCTGCACAGACTGTTGCCAAAATCGCAGGAAGAATTTGTGGATGGAATCAAAGAATAATGAGGAAATAATAATTTTGTGTTCTTTGTTAAATAATGTTTGAATAAAAGTACAATAGTTTTTTTTTTTCATTATAGGATGATTTTCTTGTCATCTTGCTTAATTATAAGCATCCCCAGAAAAACTTTTTATTAAAAGATTATTATTAAAATTATTAATTTTTTAAAGATTGTTTAGAACAAGGATATCAACTCTGCTACTCCATATTAAATACCTTTTCGGACATATAAACGTCAAAATATACAACAAACATTTTTTCTATAATTTAATAATCTTTTTATTTTCACACCACAATCACAGAAGAGATATTTACTGTGCAAATGTTTGATAACCAATAAGATTGAATCGATTTAATAATTCGGAATTCGTGCAGACTCTGATAATCGATCATCTGAGCCTAATAGCCTAGGATAATAAAGTGACAACAATTAATTTGGATAATTATCCGGAAAATAGACGCTATACTCCAACAAGCCTTCTGCCGAGGTCATCGAATCTAAACTACGAGCATCTGAAAGATTTATAGCAGAGTTCAATTTAACGAATCGAATTATAAAGGTAATTAGAATATAATCACCTGGTTTTGCACGAATCAGCTTTAAAAACAGTAATTAAGTTCTTTAATGCCAACCTGGGAGGGACGAAATAGGCAATAAATTTGTATTTTCACCTTTATAATAATTTTTGATGATATAAACAGCGATTTGTGAATTAATTGGGCTGAGACAGAATATCACTCTCATATTAAGCAATTACGGGAAAGATGTTTATTAACATAATATTTATAAACTGTCATGCTTTTTGTAAATTGCACCATTCGTCAAACTTGATGCTGCATGTATGAGGAAATCTTTCAAGCTGGCTCTGAAAATTTGTTCAAAAATTTTACTAAATTTTTAATTAAGAATCAACATTTTAACATTATTAATAATGTGGGAAAAAATTATTTATTGTAAAAAATTCTTTTTGGCTGATTATAATATTTATATCAATTTTATATCTAAACGATTTTTTTTTCTAATTAAAAAAAATATTTCGAAATTGAAGATATTTTTTCGTGCTTATTCGTTAACTTGATAACTATTTTACTTATAACTTAGTAAATATTATTAACAAATTACTTGATAATGTATATAGAACTGGTATATTGTTTGTAAATCATAGAATGTGTGTTTCGACATGGATATTTTCGATTTTTCAATCATGTGATGGAGAAATTGTTGAAATGGGGCAATAGTTGGATGATGTAATTATATGCCTAATCTGACATATAATTACTTCACTGAAAAACGACTTCGTTAAGTTTTTATTAAGGACGTAACTCCCATTTTTACGTTTTTCTTAAAAGCATATTATTAGGGAAATAAAATGCGCCATTATATAATTTTTAAAAAATGAGCTTTACTGAAACACTTGTATCTGTATCCTTTTTTTCTCTTTAATTGTAATTTTTTTTTTTTTTGAAAAAATATTTTGAGATATATTTTAAAAGGCCTCTTTTTGTTTCTTTAATTATTGTGCTAAATACATTTTCTGTTTGATCATAATTTTTGCTATATAGTTGAAAATAAATTTAAAAGTTAGGACAGGTAAATCGAGTAATTTCCTCCATCAACTAACTTCTTTATCGTTTAGAAATCTCATGCATAAAAATTTAGTTATATGTTTTGGCATCAGCTTCTTAAGCTCATTGAAATTAGCAAAGCATTAATGACATAAATTAGGGAAATTATTCGTGATACGTAAGCGCGATCACTCTAAAAAACGCAGAAACTTAGGTATTTTTCAAATTTTAATCTTAAATTCTGAAAAGATCACTCGATTGTCAATCCGTATAATCGCATGCAAGTAAAAGCAATAATTCAGAAATGCAACGATTCAAATAAATGAAACTGGGCATGAAATCTTGCTGCTAAAATTATAGACTGTTCCTGGACAGGAATTTATTTTATAGAAGTTCAGAAAATGGTTCAACTCGTGAATAACATCCTAGCGATTTCTTACCAAATGTACAATTTATTTCAATTCTAAAAGACATTTCTCACCTTTTCATGTAATTATTCTAAATACTGGGGTTTTTTTTCTATTATTCATTATTAAGATATGAAGATTAACTTCTCAGTGGATAAGTTTGGCTCAAAATTTGATTGGAGCGTACACTATAGATGTCAAATGCGTGTGCCAAATTTTATCTCTATATGTTTATCGTTTATGCAGTTATCGTGTTAACTTATATTCGATCAGTCGGACAGACTTTATCTGCACAGAATGTGTTCAAAATTTGATAAAAATCTTCAAAGACCGTAAACTAAATTAGATCCGCTTAGCTGAAAGCATTTTTGAAAAATATTTCTCACAGATAGATAGACGGCCAATTTCCAAAAATGTTTTTTTAGAATCAGAGAGTTCTAAAACTTGGAGATTCTTCAAAATCTAGAGTTCAAATTTTTGGACATTACAATATTTTATACTACGTATACCAGAAAGTAATAAAATGAAAAAAAAAAGAACTTGTTCTCCTCTCTTACCTGAACCTTAATGATTATAAAAAAAATTTCTAAAAATTCCCAATATAATTTTCAATATTAAAAAATATCTCATTCCGTTTATAATAAGAACCATCGCCTATTGCCAAGCTATTTCCTGTATTTGTCGGTAAACTTGTTAGTTATACAAACACAATTAAACTTGTCGCTTGATTTTCTTCGAAATTGAAATAATTATCCCTAGAAGCCATAAAATATGGTGTACATGTAATTTTTTTTTTCAATTTTTAATTATATTACAAAATGCTGACCGCTTCAATAGTTTAACCATTTGGTGAGTCAAGACCAAATTGGACCTATAAAACACAGATATCCTGTTGTAAGCAAGCAAAAAAATATCAAGATATTTGTTAAACCGTAATTTTGTTAATTTTAATAAAAACAAATATTTAATTGTTATCTTTGTAATATTGCTAAATACATATGTTTAAGCATAATATGGTTACACCTGATAAAAACAAATCTTTCATTCTAATTTTGCTAATACTGATACAAGTAGATATTTAACTCGAATTTCGTCAATACTGATGTAAGCAGATATTTAGTTCGAATTTCGCCAGTACCGATAAAAGCAGATATTAAATTCCATTTCCATCAATACTGCTATTAGAAGATATTTAATTCGGATTTAGCCAATTCTGATAAAAGAAGATATATAATTCAAATTTCATCAATATTGACATAAGCAGATATTAAATTCTTTTTCATCAATTTTGATTAAAGATGGTATGAAACTCAAATTTTGTTAGTACTAGTGTAGGTAGGTATTTAATACGAATTTCGCCAATACTGATAGAAACAGATATCAAATTCGATTTTCATTAATACTGATAAAAGCGGATATTTAATTCGAATTGAGCCAATTCTGATAAAAGCTGATATTTAGTTCGATTTTCGCAATTACTGATAAAAACAGATCTTATAATGTAATTTTCTTAATACTGATAAAAGCAGGCATTGATTTTCTTTTGAAAATTTTTAATATTCAGAGAAAATTTTGTTCTTAAATAGTTAAACTGCTTAGAATTTTTTTTAACTATTTAGTTCTATAACTTACGTGAGCGCATTGTCTCTTAAACCGACAAAAATATATGAAATCAATTCCTTATACAATTTTTAGCTCATCGGCATATATTTTTTATTTTTATTATATTCTGCTTTTTAGATATATATTTCATAATTTATTGCAATAATTATTATGGAATTTTATGACATTTTTTTTCTTAAATTCAGCATTAAAAGGTTGCATTCATTTAATTAAAAATGTTTGTTTAACTGCGCATTATGTTTTTAAGATATAGAAATGTTATATTTTCATAATTACAATTTCTGAAATTTAATATATTATGAAGTAAATAAATAACTTATTATAACTCTCTATTTTAAAAAATATGAAGCAAACAAATTTTTTTAACAAGATGGGTAAATATTCTATTGCAACATTTTGCCAAAATAATCATAGAAATATTATCATCATTTTTGAAATCATATGTTATGCAACGTACTGGAATTGATTTAAATTTTCTTTTAGATATACTTCTTTTAGATAAACTTTCTAGAAACACAAATCTCAATTCATAAAACTCATGTTTATTATCATGTCAGACATGAAGTTGTTTTCTCTTGAGGTTTTTGAAGCCTCAAAATGAGATGCAACAAATTGTTGAAGCCTCAAAATGCGTAGGCAAGTAATTGGTGTTTATTTATTTTATTTTGAAGTCGAATTTTCCAGTATAGCTTTTGAAATGTCTGTCATCTGCTAATGTAGTTTTATTTTGAAGTCAGCTTTCACTGTATAGATTTTGAATTATTTAGCGTCTACTGTTGTAGTTTTTCCCTTGAAGTCATAGTGTTGTGTCTTCAATTGCTGATTCTAAAATTTTCTGGCTTCTATTTGGTGCTGCCATCTATAAATTTAAAACAATTTTCAAAATTGAATTTTTATAATTCTAAATGTAAAACAAATCAATAAAATATTTCAATAATTGAAAAATGTAGTTTTATTATGGAGTCAGCCTTCACTATATAGGTTTCGAATTATTTATCGTCTACTGTTGTAGTTTTTCTCTTGGAAATCATAGCGTTATTGTCGTTTAAAAATAATGTTATTGAAGGCTTTTAAAATAAACTAAACGAGTTAAAATACTGTTTGTTTAATCGATAGAGATTGTTGTTTCAGGGATAATTTGAACTAATTAAAATATTAGAAAATAATGCAGAAGGTTATCACATTTGGTGATTTATCGCCAACTAAAGTTACAACTTGGTTTCTAAATTATTCATTCTCTGAACTCTTAAGAATTGTATAAATTAATTTAAGTCATTAACCAGGTTTAAGCCTTTAAACCTGTTTGAAACAATCAAGAGACTATCAGATTACGCATTCCTCGATGTTTACTGCAAGAAAAATTGAAAATGAAAGTTTAAAAAAAAATTATTATTATACAGATATATAGTGGGAGGGGGGTGGTAAGATTAGAGAAGTTCCTTGATTGACTTGAATTAATTAAGGAAAATAGCAACTTAAAAAATAATGATGTAAGAACTAATAATGTGAAAAATAATCATGTGAGAATATGATTACTTGAAATTTGCGATAGAAGATTTCATTTTTGTTTTAATTGTTTACAAATTTTATAAATTTTAAAATCTTTTTCTTGTGGAACTCAGGTTTTTAAAAATTATTATTAAATTTATGTTGAATAATTTAATTATTTTTAAATTATTGGATTCAAAATTTTAAAAAACAAGCATGAAAAATTATTATTATTATTTTGCAATTTATGATTTTACATTAATAATCCATTAGAAAATAAAAATATTTCAGGCATAATGTCATGTTTAGTTAGTGTTTATTTTTGATTGAAAAATCTTCTCCAAATGTATTATAAATATTTAATGTATTTTCAACCTATATTGATATGCGAAATACTTCATAATTTCAATTAAAGAATCGTATAATGTAACTTTACTATGAAAAGAATTTTCTGGCTTCTATTTATATTTTCTAGTGCTGCCATCTATAAATTTAAAAATTTAAAACAATTTTTAAAATTGAATTGTTATAATTCTGAATACAAAACAAATCAATAAAAAATTTAAATTCTTGAAAAAGATCGTCACTTATGTTAGGTAAATATTACATCTTATATAAAATGTAGCACTGTAAAAAGAATGTTATTTTTGTCGTATATAATTGTATATGTTATTTAATTATGGTTTTATTGTTATTTTTCGAATAGGAAATATAAAAATTACTTTTACGAAAAGCATTTGTCTTCAAATGGAAAAACGGAAATATGTTCTGCTGAAAAAATGAATAAATAAAGACTTAATATTTAGAGTGAATTGATTTAATTTGGAGATACTTAAAATAAATACAAAATATTATATGACTTGAAAATTTGAAAATATCTGAATGCATAGTATAAATACTCTCTAAAATAATATTATTGCTAAAAAACGAACAGAAGAATAATGCTCATAAGTAATATAAACAAAAGTTCTTAACAAAAAAAAATTATTTATGCTTTCTAAAATACATTTATGTAAAACCTATTTAGAAAGAAATGCAAAAAATGTAAATTTTTATGACAAAAATTCCTATTGCTTATATATTTAAAATTTAATGTATGAATTTTCGTCTTTTAATAAATTTATAAAATTATGCACTAGCAGCCTCTAATGGCAATCTTGTAAAATCGTTAGTACTCACTGTATTTAATTTTAGTTAAATTTCTCAATATAGGCTTCAGGGTCAGGAACAATTTATGCATTAAGTAGTGGCAGACAATGAAATTTATTTAAAAGATTTGCATGACTCCTATTTATTATGTGGATGAACATTCTTAACGGAATCTTGTCCTATGACATCATAGGCCCTTAGAAGCTTATAAATCAGGGCAATCATAGTGCGTAAGATTGCAAAAAGCAAATTTTTCAAAAATAGAAACAACACATTATTTAAAAACAGGATTCGTAGTCATTGGAAAATGGTTTCAAATTAAATCGTTTTAATGTATCTTTGGATTTCTTTTCCTTCAAATAATTGGCATTGATAATTTTTTCAACTTCACTTACATAATAATTCACTCTGGAATGAGAATTTCAACTATAGACCTGTTTCAATTTTATTGTACTAGTAATTCATTCGAGAAAGTGAATTTTTATTTATTTTTTCAAGAAAACTGCGATAGGAAAATAAAAAAAAAATTGTTATTGCTGTTTATTGCAAAAAGAGGGATCTATAATTCGATTTGTCGTTATAAAAACATTGTAAGGGACACTATTATACGAAAATATATAAAAGAATTAAAGAAAATTTGCCCTTTCATTTGTTTATTTATACTGTCATGCGCAAACACACGGAGAGTTTTATAATCCGTTGCTGAACATTGCATTATAGTTCTTCTGAACTTGTTATATTGTGCTGCCATCTATTATTTTCAGAAGAACTACTTTTAGCTAGACTAAAACTGTAATTCATATATTTGAATCGACGAACCGGCTAACTTTCTTTGATGAGATTTTACTTAAAACTTGATAGAAATCTACAAATTTGATGTAAAGACATGAAAGAAATTTCTCCCATCTGGTTTATACAGTTGTTCAGTAGTTTTGTCACAGACAAACGGACAGGCAGTCAGAAAATTTTCCAAAAATGCGTTTTTGAAACTCAGATCGAAAACTTGGAGCTTCATCGAGTTTGAATTTTTTCGATGATTACAATGCAATAAGTACAAGAAATTAATGGATAAAACTTAATTTACAAATGCAGTACTTAACGATCGTCTGTCTATTCGTACAATTTTATATTATATAGCATATATATATATATA
Organism: Argiope trifasciata; assembly: GCA_026543055.1. NCBI lineage: Eukaryota > Metazoa > Arthropoda > Arachnida > Araneae > Araneidae > Argiope > Argiope trifasciata. Next base: position 171,275 of record JAPMOQ010022550.1, read on the forward strand.
TATATGTATGTATGTATGTATGTATATGTATATATATATATATATATGTGCGTGCGTGTGTGTGTGTGTGTATATATATATGTATATATACTGATGAAAAAAAATCCCAATACTAGGAAGGAGCTGTGCTACACGTCTACCAAAACGAAATTTGGTAGACGTGTTTATACATCTGAAAGATGACGTCGATTCAAATTTCGAACTACGCGCGTAAGTGTGACGCTAGTAGCAATACTATGAACATGCAAATGAGGTTTGCTTTAAATAAGCGCTGTAAGGTCCATGATCGTTATTTACAATTGAGATTTGACGTAGTGGGTTAATGTTAGTCAAGGATGCCTCTGAGAAGACGAAGAAGCCATTATCAACAGCTCACTCAGTTTGAACGAGGTCATGTTGTAGGGATACGAGAAGGTGGGTTTTCTTTATGCGATATTGCTGAAAGACTTGGCAGGAATGTATCCACTATGCATGAGTATTGGCGGCAGTGGTCAAGCGAAGGTACTGCCTCAAGAAGACCAGGTTCCGGGCGGCCACGTGGTACTACTGAGAGGGAAGACCGTCGTATTCGGCGTATGGCCGTGGCTATTCGTACTGCGTCTGCAGCTGAAATTCGAACTGCAGTTGGCACCATAGTGACACAACGAACTTTTACAAATCGGTTACTTCAAGGACAGCTCCGAGCCAGACGCCCTGTACAATGCATTCCACTGACTCCAAACCACTGACGTTTGCGACGTGAGTGGTGTCAAGCTAGAGCTCATTGGAGGACGGAGTGGAGATCTGTTGTGTTTTCTGATGAAAGCCGGTTCTGCCTTGGTCGCAGTGATAGCCGTTTGTTGGTTAAAAGGAGGCCAGGTGAACGCCTGCTAGTGACCTGTCTGTGGCCTAGACACACAGGGCCTACTCCTGGAGTTATGGTTTGGGGAGCAATTTCGTATGACAGCCGGAGCACTCTCGTGGTTATCCCACGCACTCTGACTGCAAATTTGTACGTCAGTCTAGTGATACAACCTGTTGTGCTGCCATTCATGAACAGTATTCAAGGGGGGGTTTTCCAACAGGATAACGCCCGCTGTTGTAACCCAACATGCTCTACAGCATGTCGACATGTTGCCTTGGCCTGCTAGATCACCAAATCTTTCTCCAATCGAGCACGTATGGGACATCATTGGACGACAACTCCAATGTCATCCAAAACCAGCATTAACCGTCCCTGCATTGACCGCCCAAGTGCAACAGGCATGGAACTCCATCCCACAAACTGATATCCGACACCTTTACGAGACAATGCATTTACGTTTTCATGCTTGCATTCAAAATTCTGGCAGTTACACCGGTTACTAATGTACCAAGATTTCACATTTGAAATGGCTCTTCTCGCCAATGGTTCTACCTGTGATCTTGAAACTTTAATCAATTAAATATGTTACCTAGATAAATGTATTCCTAAAATTTCATTACTGTAAATTACATTACAAAATTAAATTACATTACTGTTACAAAATCTACTGGTGTAATCTAACAGGGCAGGCGAAAACTTTCTTAGGGCCTTTGATAATCTACATCTTGGGACTCTTTTTCCTTTAAAATGTCCAATCCCTGAGCTTTTAATCTGAATCAGTTAAACCTTCATATAAGTAATTTTAAGTGGCAAATGTTGACTCATTGAAACAGCAAAATGTTCAGTCACAAATTCAGTTTCTAAAATTTAGGTTTCCGTATATCACGTTTATGAAAGATACACAAATGGAATTTTAAAATTATTTATAAGTGGTAAAAATTTCTTAACCAATATGAATGATATTTAATAATAAAGAAATACATTTTTTTAACTACAGAGGACCATATTCTTTGTTTCAATTTATGTGATACCATAATATAAAAGTTACAGCAATAAATTTTGAATCTTACCAACATAATATTCCGAAATTAATTTTGATAATACTTTAATTTAAATTAAATACGTTCGTTTGCATGTCCTTTATAATTAAGTGAAAGAACAAAATTAAATAATTCTTAAAATAAAGTAAAAAATTCTTGGAATCTCTCAAGATCATGACCCTTCCCCTCTAAAATCAGAGCTGTTAGCAGTTAATTGCTTACTTTCCTATTTAATAATACTGTTCTAGATCTATAGATTACCTGCCAAAATTCTTTCGTTTATTCTAAACGTGTTGAGTTCTCGTGTTTTCAGATAGACAGACATAATTCCAAAAATGAATTTTTCGATTCAAGTAGATATGAATTAGATTATCCATCCAAGTTCAGAATTCAAATTTTTTGACAGTAACAATACTTACTTTGAAAACTGAAAACTGTGAACTTTACTGTGAAAAAAATTAATGAACATTACAAAGGATTTTTGTTCCATTTTTTTTCTACAACGCACCAGTGATATCATTGTTATACACAGTATACACGCACCGGTGATAAAATGACAACAAAATTTTCAGAGAAAACATTCAGAAAAAAAAGAGAAATTATTTCTTTAAGGTCCATTCAATCCTGAAACATTTAAAACAATCAACAGTGCCTTCATATTATCAAAAACTTTTTCATTATAATTATTCTGCATAATGCTGCTCTACACCAGAGACATTTCACACACACACACACACACACACTTTGAAATTTTCTTACATACTGCCAATAAAAAATCTCTTCCCCCTTTCAATACATAAAATCATAGACTTTGATTAATTCTGCATTAATGAGCAATAAATACGAAATGTAAATCTTTGGCTCTAATCTGACAAATTTACAAAATTTATTGAGAGAATAGATTTTTTTATGTTGTCTTTTTTTTTAAATTAACTAAACCAAAATTTGGCACGGGATATTCATGCAGTAGCAAGATACCAAATTTCATTAAGTGACTTTGGTTTAGTAAATTCGTCTAGCGGTTCATTACAAGTGAATTCAATACCTGCAAAACGCTAAGAGCTAGGTAAATAAAATTTGGTTCATCATATTTTCATCATAGTACATGCACGTGAAGTTACATACCGACAATGGTCGACCTTTGAACAGATTTCTTTAAAAATTTGATAAGAATTACATTTTCGAAGCTAACCTGCGTACCAAATTTTATTTATCTAGTTCTTAGCGTTTTGGTGTTATTGAATTCACTTATAATTAACCACTATACAGACTTGTTTTTAGTGAATGATATCAAAATTTGATTTTAAAAAAGTATATTTCCAAATTTCATTCATTTAATTCGAAACAACTTTGAGTTATGCTCACTGAGAAACATATCGGCAATATGATGTACCAAAACCGATGAACCAATTTTATTTACCTAGCTCTTAGCATTTTGGTGTTATTGAATTCACTTATAATTAACCGCTAGACGAACTTATTTTCAGTGAATGATATCAAAATTTGATAAAAAGTATATTTCCAAATTTCATTCATTTAATTCGAAACATCTTTGAGTTATGCTCACTGAGAAACATATCGGCAATATGATGTACCAAAACCGATGTACCAAATTTTATTTACCTAGCTCTTAGCCTTTTGGAGTTATTGAATTCACTTGTAATGAATCGCTAGACGGATTTATTTTCAGTGAATGATATTAAAATTTGATAAAAAGTATTTTCCCAAATTTCATTCATTTAACTTGAAACATCTTTGAGTTATGCTCACTGAGAAACAGATTGACAATAAGATGTACCAACTTTTATTTACCTAGTTCTTAGTGTTTTGGTGTTATTGAATTCACTTATAATTAACCACTATACAGACTTATTTTCAGTGAATGATATCAAAATTTGATTTTAAAAAAGTATATTTCCAAATTTCATTCATTTAATTCGAAACTTCTTTGAGTTATGCTCACTGGGAAACAGATCGTCAGATAGATGTAATGACAAAAAAAATCTGCATACAAAAATGTCTGAAACTTGGAGATTCATCAAAATCTCGAGTTCCAGTTTTTAGATTATTACTGTATTTCCTCTTTATTTCAAACACCTATATTCTCGCCACTTTAAAAAAAACTCTGTGTCCTTACTTATGTAGATCATCGGATGTTCAGTAGGTCACCTGGATACTTTCACTGTAATCGTCTTCAGAATAACCTTGAAACCACTAGGAAACATAATCTACTTTCCAAGTCCCCGTTTCGGCTCTGCTGCCCCTCGTTGACACCGATTCGACGAACATATGACCTCCGCCACCTACATAGGGCAAAATGGAACACTTTTCGTTCGATTTTCCATGCTTCCGCATGATTTCGAGAGGAACATTGGCCAAGAGTAACTCACCAGACCTTTTTACTCGGGTTCTATATTCCGCAACTTTAACGGTCTAGTGACTTCAGGGGTTATTATTATAATACTGCATATAAGTATCAATTCTCCTCCTTCAAAAGTATTTTGATCTATTTATAATGTTTGCATTTAAATTATGGTTAAAATATTCTGTACGTTGATATTGAAGAAATTTCCAATTTTGAGGTACGCAATTAGATTCAAACTTTCATTTTCAATTTTTCTAGCTCAGCTTTTTAGATGGGGAAGAAAAAAATAAATAAACAAGTAAATAAAAACAATATTTTCTAAATATTGACGCATGCGCAAATCATTATTTGTCTTAATTAATGTAAGTCAATAACCAGCTTAAACCGGTTTGAAAGAACCATGAGATTCTTTTATCGGTGTTTCTCTAATGATAATATTTTTTTTAACTTTCTTTTTAAATTTTTCTAGCTGGTAAACAAAATTTTAGAGCTGGACCAATTTTTGATGAAAACAACCAATCGATTTTCTAAATATCGCCGCATGTGTAGTCTGATAGTCTTGTGATTGTTTAAAAACGGTTTAAACTGCTTAATGACTTAAATTAATTACAGTGTCTCACAAAAGTGATGGGACACTTGTGCTTTACAAAAGAAAAATGTAATAAAATAAATAAATAAACATGTACAAAAAATTTTAGTGTGTTTTTTATATTTAAAGTTAGTAACGATTATTACATCATATAAATTTTCTCAAAATATTAAAATAAATTAAATAAATTATACAGTTATTTAGAAAGGAGCACAAAAATGGCTCACATAAGTGATGGGACGCTTACTTTTCCATCAAATATTTATCCAAAAATTTTACTTTTTAAAAGGTTTTAATATTTTGTTGGATTTCTTTTTACTTTTAAAACATGATTTAATCTTCTTGGGATGGATTTGACTAATTTTTCTGTGATTTCTGGAGTACCATTTCTTTACGACATTCTTCTTGAAGCACCGATTTTAATTGTTGTTTTGAAGAAATGGTATGTTTGCGAATTCTTGATTCCAATTCTTGCCAAATATTCTCTATGGGATTTAAGTCAGGAGATTGTGGTGGCGTTTTTATTATTTCAGGACAGTTATACAGCAGCCAGAGTCTAACGTTCAAAGCAATGTGCTTGGGATCATTATCCTGGTAGAATTTAAAATCGTTATGAAGGTTCAATTTTCGTGCTGAAGATTTCAAATTTTGTTTTAAAATGTCGATATACTTGTACTGATCCCTTATACTGTCAATAAAAACAAGATTACCGACTCCAGCGGACGACATACACCCCCATACCATAACTCCTCCTCCACCATGTTTTACTGTTGGCACCAAGTTCTCTTTACGAAATTCTTCCCTGGGTTTTCTCCACACCAAAATTCTACCGTCAGAACCAAATATATTAAATTTACTCTCATCAGAAAATATAACTTTATTCCAGAAATCAGAATTCTTATTTATGTAGGATTTTGCGAATACCAGACTGAGTTTTCTATTCTTTTCAGTTACGAAGTATTTTTTCCTGGCTACTCTACCGTGATATCCAGCAGATCGAATTACTCTTCTAATAGTCTCAGGATTAACAATTACTCCATATAATGCTTGTAAATCAGCAGCAACTTTAGGAGCACTCATTCTTGGTTTTTTTTTAATAATTCGAACGATAATTCGCTTTAATCCATTAGATAGCTTTGATGGTCGGCTATGTCTTCTTTTATCCTGAATCATATGATTCTTTTTATATCGTTTAATGATGTTGAAAACTGTTGAATGACTCAAATTAACTGTTTTAGCAGTTGCTCTAAAAGATTTTCCACGTTCAATATGCAAATTAATAATTAATTTTTGAACTTCAGGCGAAGTTTCTTTTCGTTTAGCATTCATGGCTGCACAGAGCCAAAAAACACAAAAATTCCAAAGCAATCTGGAGAGAAATATTGCAGACGATTTTATAAATTATTGCCAATTGACTTTGAGTAAAAATAAAGCCCCTAAAAATATTTTTATTGCTTATTTCAGACGATTTTTGTTGCATATCTAATGGTGTCCCATCACTTATGTGAGCTAATTTTTGCTCCGTTCGAAACAATTACATTTTTATTAAATTAATATTTTAGTATTTTGACAAAATGTATGTTATGTAATAATTGTTACAAAATTTAAGTATGAAATACACCCACAAAAAATTTGTACATGTTTATTTATTTATTTTATAACATTTTCCTTTTGTAAAGCACAAGTGTCCCATCACTTTTGTGAGACACTGTACAATTCGTAAGAATTCAGAGAATGAATAATTTAGAAATCAAGTTGTAAATAAAACACAAACTGTGACTACCTTCTACAATAAATTCTAATAACACTAAAAGCGGAAAATGGATGCTGCAAAAGCGATAATCTGCCAATTTGTTACCTAAGCATTTTAAGGCTTCAAAAACCTCAAACCAAAAAAATATCATGATAAAAAGTTAGAAAGTCAAATTGATCCTTTCAATTCTTAGACAAAACCTAAGGGGTATTGTCTTCCTGAAAGATTCTCGTATATCTTCCAATTACTTCCCCCGCACCTTACACATAAAACTTTTGACCTTGGTCAAGGCCGCGAATACTATGCTTGTTGTTCCTCAATGGCATACAAAGTATTTATAAATTATATATTCGATGGTGGTTACGCAATACATGTCAATACAAAACACAAAATAAAATTATTGCAAGGCAGTTTAAAGAGTTTCATTCTTACGTTTATGAATTGTCGCGTCTACATGCATAAGAAAGTACGAACCGTCAGATGGTTAACTACTTAATAGAATCGAAATTTGATATGAACATCTATTTTAGATGCTAAACCTGTGTACTAAAATTTATGGTACATTTCCATTATACCGGTGCAGGCGAAAAGTCGCCAATAATGATGCAACGCAACCAACGCCAAACGGACCTGTAACCTTTTACCGCTATATTTTTAAAGAAAGTCGCAGTCATTTTATCGCCTGCGCCAAAATTGCGACAGTGTGCTGTCGCCAAAAAGTGTGCTTGGCGATATTTGCTTTGGCGAGGTATAATGGAAAAGTACCAAATTTTTTTACATAACGCTTTGAGTTTTGTTATAATTGAGTCAATTTGCACTCAAACAGCTGAAAAGGCAGATTTCTTCTGAACAGATTTTGCTCAACATTTGATAGAAATCTACAAATCTGGTGAAATGACCATACGCGAAATTACATTTATCTACCTCAAAGCGATATTGAGTTATCTTCGTCACAAAAAGGCAGCTAGACTGACTGACTAACTGTCAATCATGATGACAAAAACATGTTTTTCTAACTCAGTCCAAAACAAAGAATCTTCATCAAAATCACAGGATTGAAGGATTTAAAAAAAAGATTAACACTAGAAAAACGGAGACTTAGTGTATACTTAGATTGCCTCAAAGCAGTCAAAATAACTGCATTGTGAAAGAATAACTACTGTGAAAAGAAATTTGTTTAAAATTAATTTTTAATATTTCTTATACTATTTACAGTCATTTAGCAAGTTATTAGTAAGTATTAACAATTAAAAAAATTTACTTCATATGGAACAAAAAATAATTTATTCATTATTTGTACATTTTAAGCAAATGTAGGTTGAAGTCTTTTTATATGTACATCATCCGACAACATACTTTTGACATTTTTCATATATATTATTTGTTTTGTTTTTGTTGCAAAGTCGTACTTGACAAAATTTTCGTTTGTTAGAATATGTTTTATTTGGTGTCTGTGGGTCCTCATTTTCTGATGACTTTCTAATGGCAGTCCTGGCTTAAAGATTCGAATGACAGGTAACGAACAAGTGACGGTAATCAAAAAATATATAAACTGTTATACGAAATCAGAGCCGATCTTATTTCATATAATCAGATTGGCTCCGATTTCATTTGAAAAATTTACTCAATTCAATAATAAAAGTAATTTGATTATTTAAAATTTTCTAAGTAGTCAAAATGACTGCTTTTAGGCAATACAGGAATAACACACATATATACCGGAAATGAAAAAGGGGGGAGGCAACTAAAATGATTAATAAACGCATTTATATAATGTACAAAAAGTTACAAAATTCTAAGAAGCTGTGTCATTATATACACAATTGTTTTTCTAATTGAAATTGAAAAACAGTCAAAATGATTCTAGTATTAACAGTCAAATGCAATTTAGTGTTAAATTTCTTTTAAAAATATGACGCATCACATAGTGAATCAACCATAGATAATGTTTGTTTTGCTATCGAACAATTCAGTATTTTTTACAAAATAAATAATATAAAAATACAAATATTTTTTAAATAATGCACAAATCTAGGCTCGTTACAAAGTTTATATTATTCAAACGCTTTGTAATTTTTAGAAAATGTCAAAAGTTCGCGCAAGTCACCTAGAACTGAAAATTTACATCTGAATTATAAACATATTTTATGAAATGAGCCTTCGTTTGTAAATATTCTTCCTTCAATTAAATGCAATTAATAACTTTAAATGAGAGGAAGTATTAATTTATCGTTTGATTTTTCTCTTATAATGGAGATTAAAAAAAAAAAAAAAACGTCCGCGTTTTAAAATTTACGTTGGAACTGACCTATTAGGCGCATTTAAATATTTCGAATGTAACTACTAATTAGGAAGGGGAGAAAGGGGTGAAAATGTGCTTTGGGTACCCCTCTTGACGCGTGTTTTTAAAAAACTGCAATTGGCGCGCTTTCGCGTCTTGTCTCTCTGAGTTGAATGCCCCGAGAGATACTAAGAAAAAACGCTGTTGCTCATAGGGTAGTAGGGCTCAGTAGGTCCAGTTTACCACACTTGGGGAGGCAGGGGACCCAAAGCACAATTTAATCAAAAAAGGAAATGTATCATCAGATTTTTTTAAAAAATAGCCTAGTGCACTTGTTATTAATTGTCATTGGCAAACTTTAGGCTTAGCCACATGTTAATAGCAAACATAGTCAATAGACTAACATAACTTTTTCGATCTTTTTTCAACAATTAACCGCTATTAGTTGCTTAATAAAAGTATTCTTACTTGGGTTAAAGCCGTTTTGGTTGTTTTTTATTGATACAATTTTTTAATCCACTATACTCTCGGTAATGAGGTAGACATAAAACCAAAGACCAACAATTTAACCAAAGCTCCATAATAACTATGTTTTCACTATATATATATATATATATATATATATATATATATATATATATATATAAGGAACAACAAAAAAAAAACACGCAGTTTTTAAAAAATTTTAATCTCATCTTTTTTACATAGCGTTGGCATTAAATCAGTTTCCTCTTTTATTTATATTTAATTATTTTTTACAAGTTTTTAATAATTAGGGTGGGCTTACACAAGGCCAATTTTAAGATGACCGTTAGTCAGCACATGCGAAGTGAAGCCGAAAAATGATAATCGTGACGTGGCAAGTATTTGCCACAAGGAGACGATTGTAATGTCTTAATCCCGAACGATCAAATAAGATAATAGAATTTTGGACAATTCGTTAATTTACAGCCATATATTACATAAGGATAACTTGTTGAATTCTAGGTTAAAGTATTTGATATTTACACCATTTGGAAGTTGGTGATATTTACACAACAGTCGATAGTTGACGGTTTATCGCGAAAAGAATTCTCCCTCAATTCGGAGAAATAATACCACAAGACACTAACAGGTTGTTAGTCAGCACGGCTACTCCAGGGTGGCGCGGCATTGACCGTTCGGCAATCAAAAAAATCCATCTTATCCTTTCTTCAAAAAACCCCGCATTTTATCGCTGTCCAAACTCCGCCTTCTCATTTCCCATTCATTCTCTTGGGCCCTCTACCGCACAATAGTTATTCACCAAATTGCTCTCATTTGTTACTCCAGTCTGGCGTGGGGAATGACCATCAATGAGGTCACCCTTTCTCCTAATTAACCGTTCTGGAACACGTGTTACTGATAGTCCCTTCACAAAGGGAAACATTTGGTATCCAGATGGGTTGACACTCCTTTCCCTTGAAGGTGTGATAAATCCCCCTAAACAGTAAACTCCACAGGTGATCTCTTAGCTGGCATCACCAGCGACAAGATGCGATGACACTCGACGGTGAGAAGAAGATCCCCAGGGACGCGGTAACCTGGTTGGTAGAGCGTCAGTCTCGTAGCCGAAAAGTCTCGGGTTCTGTCCTCGTCTTGTCCAAAGACTGCCATGTTGGCTAATGGCGGGGCACGTTAAATATGTCGTGACTGCAAAGCCTCCAAGTTCCTATAACAAACGATACCTCTGGGGGTACTGAATTTGGCATGTGTATATCTAGGAAACAGGAAATTTGCACCTTGGCGCAATTTTCTCGAATTTTTAAATAGAATGTTAATTAATTAAAAATTTTGTGGACCTAGGACGATAAACAAATAAATTCAACCCTCGTATTGTTGTTGTGGCTCCCTCTACCCAAATTCAAAAATAAAGATCAAGCTGATAAATAATTAATCAAATAAAAATAATTCAAGCTGATAAATAATCAGCCAAGCACAAAAAATTGATAAGATGCATTAAAAATTCTACAGCCTAAGAGATCACCACTAAACAGCGACAAAACATTTTTCGTCTCATCTCTCACTGGTGGGGAGTATTGTAGTGGAATCTTTATAAGCCAGATAGCATCCTCAAGATTGAGTGATCATTTTTAGTCTTGGGGTCATGTTATTTGGCTACGAATCATAAGATCGGGAATAGCTATGGCCAAATAGTAACACTCCCCTTTCCCCCCATGTATCTATCTATCTATCTGACTATCTATCTATCTATCTATATCTATATATATATATATATATATATATATATATATATATATATATATATATATATATATATATATATATATAATATTATTTGTCAAAATGTTTTCAAATTATCTTTGTCACAGATAGATATATAATGCCTAAAAAAATAATTCAGGGCAAAGCAAAAGATTTCTTGTATTGAGATTAAATGAAAATCGTCAGTAACTCCAATGGCATCAGGATATTGTATAATGTTTGGACAATATTGGAAGATTTTTCAAGTGCCATGGGCTGGTATATTTGGTGGAGAAGATGGCAGGTGCAAGCCTAAAGATTTGGGAATCGAATTTCGAAATATATAAGAAATAGCAAATTTGGCCTAAAAATCAGTTGAGAATTGCATTTTTTAAAACTTTTCTTTCATACTAGTATAGGTTATTAAGATTAGTTTTAACATTATTTATAGGATTGGGAACTAATATGGTGAATATTGATAAAACTATATTGCTTAGTAAAATATAAGAATCCTGTATTGCTCAGTAAATGAAAATCTTACAATTACTACTGCATACTTTAATAATGTAAAACAGTATTGTTTTCACAAATTATATTAGGTTGTTCGGAAAGTAATTTCGTTTTTTCCTGACAAAGGATTTAATTGTATTTTTCGCACCCAATTTCATACTTAAACCGCAAAATCATTTTATGTTTTAAGAGCTGATATAGCAAGGCTTGAGTGTGAAAAAGTGCAGCTGATTCTTCGCAGTAGTTTTTGGATGGTGCCCTTTTAAATATGGAGAGCAATAAACAGCATTTTCGTCATTTTTTTCTTTTTTGCTATATAAAAGGTAAAAATGCTGTCAAGCCAGAAATAAATTAGCCAATATGTGTGGAGAAGATGTGTTAACAGAACATCAGTACCAGAACTGATTTGCAAAATTTTTCCTTCAAATGAGGAGGCCAAAAACCACCTCGATCAGTTTTTTTTTACAGCAAAGACCAAAACTTTTATGAGCGTGTAATCATGTTACTACCAAAAATATGGCAAAAGGTATTAGACCAGAATGGCAATTTTATAATTTAATAAATAATTTATTCATTAAATGAAAATTTCTTTTCATTTTGACACAAAAATACGAAATGACTTTCCGAACGACCCAATACAATATTGGGAATTAAATCAAAGGATCACGTGAACACCTGAATTTTCTTGTGACATAAGACAATATAGAAGTTTTTTAACAACAAAAACAAAAAATATATGTATCGGGCTTAGGATATTAATGAGTTTGAAAACAGAGGCACCGAGCTCACAGACCGCTGAAACCTGAATTGAATCTTATCACCAGAGAAAAAATCGAATGTGATTCTCTAAAATGCAAATAGAAGCAAATAACCGTTTACGTATCAACCATTTACCTCAATCATTTATTTTTAATGATAACTGCCTTTTATTGTAAAGCAATTTTTTAAAGAGACTCTTTAAATCTTGTTCACCGATCAGTTTTGTTTCTTTCTCGAATACATGATATTGAGAAAATATTGTAATCATCGAAAAATTCGAATTCGACGAATTTTCACGCTTCAAACCTCAAAAGTTTTTTTAAAAAAAAGGAAAATGGCAGTTTACCTGTATCTCTGCCAAAGATAAGTGAAAAGCGATTGGAATCAGATGGGTGAAATTTGGTGTATGTTCTTTACACTAAATGTATGGATTTCTATCAAATTTAGACCAAAATCTGTGCAAAGGAGATCTCTCTGCCAATTTCGAATATAAATTAATATGACTATTAATACTACAAATCTAAATTAATACTACAAAATGAAGAGACCTAGATAGATAAAATTCGGTACACAAGCGTAACATCAATAGTGCAGATACTTATCAAATTTTGAGCTTTAATAGAGGTCTTACTAGAGTTGATAGTTTATCGATCTGTACAATTAGAAACTTGTAAACGTAATAAAAATACACTTATTTAAATAAAATAAATTTCATGTGTGATTTTATGACTATAAGTATAATTTTATACCAAATCTTTGTTTCAATCGACTGGAAAAATGTATTTAATGAACAAATTTTTTTTCGGATTTACTGTAGATTTTATTTTTAAATCTTAATTTCATGCCAAAGGTTAATATTTCTGATTCTTATTGCATGCCAATCCCATGCTACCTTCAAGTATATGAGAGAAAATTTTGGGGAGACTACTCATGGTGGTTTAAAATGAAGTTATGACGTAAGTTATCTAAAGGTAAAGTAAGTAAGTAATTCTAATGTAGAATCTTTTCCCAAATGACAGTGATAATTTTCCCAAAAAATAAATATTTCAATCAAGGGACTTTGACAATCTCTTGCAACAAACACAAAGCTTGACGGTACAATTGGATATGTACTATTCAATCATTCAACAAACAAGCCTGTTTTGAATTTCCTCCATAGCACTAATTTATTTAAAAATAATGCATTGACTTTATTTTAAAATAATGTATTGAAATAATTACTGGCAATACCTATTATACCTTGTAGCATTACTTCAACTTAAACTTAAACAAAAGAGGCAAATTCATTTGGCAACCTAGTTCTCATCTCAGTTAGGTTTCTGTTCCACACTAGTGATGGGAAATCTCGTTCATTTGAAAGATTCGGTTCAAAGTCGTTCGTTCACCAACTTGACCCGTTCGTTTAAGGTCGTTCGCGAACGACCGATTAGGACTTTTTGAATAAAGGTGGGTTCAGACGAGGCTTATTATTGTCCGCAATAGCAGATCACGCCTACTTTTGGAAAATCACGTGACCACAACGGGACAATGGCAAATGATTGTCCCGTCGGGACAAACATTGTCCGCGTTGTCTCAAGTGTTCACACGGGG
>JAPMOQ010022550.1:185238-207404 GCA_026543055.1 Argiope trifasciata
GGGACAATGCCGGGACAACAGCAGAGAGACAATGTTTGCGGACAATAGAAACCCTCGTGTGAGCCCACCTTTAGGCTCCTTCGTTCGTGAACGAATAAGTAGGCTCTTTCGTTCGCGAACGAATGATCTAGACTCTTTCGTTGTTGAACGAACTGATACATTGCTTTCGACTCACGACGTCATCATGGGCCAAACCGGAAATTTCCGGTTGTATTGAGTATCAAAGGAAGGCAACTTCTGCCTGTACTTTTCGACGCATGCGCTGTTACTTAGCCATATGTAGCTCGTTCCGAGAAGATGGTATGCTCAAAACAGAGAATGGGGGAATGCATAAACTAATGATTCTCTTCCCCTCTCGCAGAATGAAGACACAGGCTTCGTACTTTTGATCATTTCTCAGATATCGTACTGCCTGAGATTGCACAGTTATTTAATGATTCTTAATGCTTTTTTAGAAGCGTTTCTTAGGTCATTTTTTATTTTATATTTTATTATGAAATATTTTTCAAGATTGGTTATTTTGACAGTATGGAGTTTTCAATTACGTTCAAATAATTCCTTAAAAAACTAAGATCACCACTGTTTACTAAGTATAAAAGTATTTCGTTTTTCGAGATTTTACATCATTATAACATTTTTCAATAAATTTTAAAGTAACATTATAAATTAGCATTTTGTCATATTTTTAATTATTCAGCTTTTGTTTTTAAATTTTACTTACTTTTATTTCCTGGAATATATGCCAACAGTCTTGTCTACTTAATAAAGAGCAGGATTCATTTAGACCATGAGTTTTTGGAATATTGATATTCCTATTGTTTTATACTTGCGCAAATTTGATTAGATTTTTATTGTTTAAGAGCTATATTATTACATTTATTCCTATAATAATAATAAACAATAAATAAACAGAATTTTTTTTCTATATTGTCGTAATGCGCGTATGTATAGATGCAATATCTGAAATAATTTCAAAAATACTACCAAAAAATGTACTTTAAACTTTTTGAAAATTTATTTCATTAGAGGAAAAAGTTGTACTTCAATACAATTCAAAAGACTGGGAAGTAAACGCACATATATTTAATTTTAAAAAAGATGCAGAAAAGGGTTTTGTGCAATTTAATGCACCAAATTCTTTGAGGGGAAACATTGAATTAGCACCATTCAACTCAAGAAATGACCACGAGCCAAAACTGTTAATCATAGTTTCAATGTCAGTCAATCATCTAGAGAATTTTGAATATTGCATATAGGGATTTGATACCGTATGCACAGGCCGGTCTAGATTATCAAATAGACGTCTAAAGAAAAAAAAATTGAATATTTTTATTCAGGGAAAATTAAGTTTCCACTTTCATTCCATTTTTGAAAGCTATGCATTAGGGCTTATTCAAATTAAAATCAAGAATTTTTTAGATTTAAAAGCATTATTTCCAGTATTTTTTTTTTCATGCATTCAAATTTAAACTATAAAATTATGTGTTTTTACTGTTGTGGTTGTTATCGGTCGCTGACTATCACTGATACACTAACAGCTCTGACAAACTTTGAATTTAAGTTTTAAAAACTTAATTAAAATTTTAATTAATTAAAATTTTTTAAAAATTATGTATTTAATTTTAAATTATTTTTAAATTATTTTTTTTATATCCAAGACACTGAAATCAAGTTTTTTAAAGATGAACCGTATTTAAAAGTTTTGCTATGTAAATTTTTATAACATTTAATATTCAAACAAATTGCTTGTATAAAGGCTAAGTTAAAACAAACAAACATAGGTTTTAGATGTTTGGATAGGAAGACAGTGATGTTGCATTATTTAATGAGCCAGACAAAGCTTATTCCGTGTCTGCATATTCAGGTCATAATCATGATGTTGTTAAAATAGTACAGTATAAGAGAAAAACCATTTTTTCCCCATTTTATTTAAACTTATTTATTTTACATCTGTAGCCTATATTACAATTAATGAACGTTTTTTTTCTTGGTCACCATCAAAAATTAAACACCACAATTTGCAATTAACGAGAGCAATGTAATTAATGCCTGAGTTCTATAGAAAAAAGTCTCTAATTGAGATTTTTTTTTTCAGAAATGAAGATAAAACAACATTGAAATAAGGAGATTCATTTGAAAGAAGTAGTAGCTTAATAAGATAAATATTAAATGTTATTACCCTTTATTATTTGTCAATAGATGCTAATTCGTTCGTCTTCTTCTTTGTGTAGTAATAGACGAGATATAATTAGTATTTTTTTAAAAATAAATAAGTAATTTATTATGATAGCAATGCTTGTCATTTAAGCAAAATTTATTTCTTATTTTTTATGATATCTTAAAGGTAAGAATAAAAGAGCATACGAAAAAAAAGAAGAGTAAAATAAAATATTCGACGTAATTCATTTTATGACAATAATTGTAGCATAAATAATTTATGAAATATTTTTTAAAAATTATTATTATTAAAACAAAAAGTAAAATTTAGTATCATATCAGCAAAGTCGTAAATGATTCCTAAATTTTTTACTATTAAAACTCCCTGAAATCTCTAGTATAAAAAAATTGCATGCCCCCCCCCTCGAAAAAAAATCTCACACTTTCTGATTCTGCGAGTTGAACACTTTTACCACCCTTGAAGAATTTCCTTTTTGCTAGACGAGTATCCAAAATTTGTCGTGATAAAAGAGCTAAACACCATGTAATCAACTCAAGGTCAACTACCAGTCTTCCTAAGTGATAATGTCCCCCCCCCTTAGCTTTCACATTCTTTTGCGGACATAACCACAAACATCTGTCTTCTTATCTCTATGGGGTTCAAGCATGAAATTAGCAAGTTCCATATTGTCGGTCGCGAACGGAAATAGCCAGGTCCACACAGTTATTGAACTGGAATAGCCGGGTCCACACAGTCGTTCGCGAACGGTAATAGCCAGGTTCACACAACTAGAAACGGAAATAGCCGGGTCCACACAGCTAAAAACGGGAATAGCCGGGTCCACACAGCCATTTTCGAACGAACGACTTATTCAGAAAATAGCGATCCGATTCAGTTCGTTAACTTAGATGACCCGTTCGTTCGCGAACGACCCACCTCTATTCTACACTTTGTGCTTAATGCTTGGTAGAATCTATTCCACCGAGAGGGAAATTCAAATCTTTGGAGCTTCAACTTATCAAACTTCTTTTGATTTATCTTTCAGCATTGGAACGTTTTATATTTATCTATTGTATAATTTTTTCTTCCTTCGTTTTTTTAAAAGTATGAATTCTCCCGAAGAAGATCAATGCTGTGTATATGACAGTGATGTAAGTATTTTTTTTTAAACTGTTCTTTTTCCACGTGGTATATATTCATTTAAGTTTTCTTCTAATGTTTCATAAAAATAGCTGCAAAAATTAATAAAATAGGTTTAAATGAAAAATAAAATATTATATATATTATATAATATTAAATTTCAGAGTTGTAAGACATAATTTTATGATTAATAATCCAAGGTTTTACTTATTTCCTTTCCAGGTGTATTTCGAATATTTTGGTTTTAAAATATATTACCAAATTTAAAAAATAAGTTATTATTGTTATTATTTTTTTTTTAAAAAAAGGAAATATCTAAAGTGAGTTGTAAAAGCTGCTGAAAGTGAGAAAAATGGGCCAATGTTTCCAATATTTTCATTTTGGAAATAAAAAATAATGATGCCATAAAAAGTTTGACATGCAGTTGCAAACAGCTGATTGTTAATATTCTTAACCCTATACATTCAAATTTTTTTTTTTTATCAAACATTATTGTGGAAGGAAGTATCCATTTCCTGATCTGCCCTGTTAAATAATGAATTTTATAAAGGCTCTACAACAGTAAAAATTCTCTTCTTAATTTTTAGGTTTAATTAAAAATCTATAATAATATTTTTGCACTTCATAAATAGTAAACGAAATCCTTATTTGCTTATGCAATGCATTATGCTTGCATTTTATTTTCTAAAGTGCAAAGGAATGAGCCAGTAAATTGCTACTGTAAAAGCCAATACATGCCAGACCAGGAAACTTGTTCTACTTGCATGATTCATTTAGGGTTAAAAATCAAGCCTGGCATTCTGCTTTTATATATCGTAGGAGGTTGCATTAAACTTTTGGTTTAACCATAGAAAAGTATAAACCTTCAAATGGAGCCATATACACCATAATTTCTCTGATGTTTAATTTTCTTATTTTTCTGTCAGTTGTGGTATTCATGACAATGAAATGGCTGATATATGGACATGTGTGCATTTATAAATGTTTTTTATATAACAAAACCAAGGAAGATTATAATACAAGATTTTGTATGTGTGTGTTTAATATTTTTGATAAAACCATGGATCTTTAAATCCTAAGTACCATTTTAAACCATTTAATAAATAGTTGTTCAAGGGTTATAAGTATGTACTTTTCTTGGAATCTCTATCTTGAAGTCATATTAGGAGATATTTTAACATTACTCAGCTTTAAATTTGTTGTTTCTCAAATATTTTGGCTCTAATATTTTTATCAATTCTAATTAAACAAAATCACATTTTAATGCATTTGCATTTTAATAAGAAACTGGTATTTTAATTATTTGATTTGTCAAGCATTAATTTTTTTTAGCTTATAACCATTTCTGTTTTTATTCTGTAAATTAATTAATTTTTACTTTTGAATAAAAAAAGTTTCAAATCTAAAATTTGTAATTTTTAAATTGATTGAAGTACATTATATACATTATACTGGCATTTTTCTATCCAAACAAGAGTGTTGGTTTGCTGTGTGTATTAATTGATGCTAATTTTTAATTAGCAAAGATACTGTTATTTATTGCTACTAGTCATTAAACTTAAAAAATATTGCAACCAGCTATTGATCTACGGTAGATTGACAAGATATTAATGATATTTGACTTAGCTCGTTCTTAAATAATAAAAATAAAGTTTATGATACGGCGCCAAATTTGAATTTTTCTTGGCGATGTATCGCCAAATATGGTAATCCCTGCTTGACTGGTGGCAATCCTATTTTTTGCCACCAGTTTTTTTTCTAAGGAAGGGTCGGGGTCGCGTTTTTTGGTTACTGATCCCTTCGGTTGACCACGTGCCTATATACACGCCTTAAACGTGCGATTTGCCTGGCGAGGAATGACTAGGTAAATTATTTCGTTCATTTCTTGACCATTTTTATGTATTCTTTTTGTGCTTTAAATATATGTAATATTTGCAAATCGGGAGGGTTGGGGGGGCTGCCTCCCATTAAAATTATTATCCTGTGTTCCATTAAGTTATCTCGTATTCTAATATAAATCCTCTATCCTGTGTTCTAATTCAAATTATTTAACTAATATTTGGTAATCGGTGGGTTTGGGGGGCAGGCCTCCATTAGATTTTTTTATCCTGTGTTCCATTAAGTTATCCCGTGTTCTAAACAAATCCATTATTCTGTGCTCTAATTCAAATTATTTAAGTAAAAATTGCTTTTTAATGATATGTCATCCTGTGTTCTAATACAAATAATTCTTTAAATCTTCTGGAAAATTTGTTGAATTTCATGGAATTTTGTCTCATTTTGCATTAAATTGTTTTAATTTCTACCCTTTTAAAGCCATTATCAGTTTTAAAGACTATTTTTTTCTTCCTTAATATTATTAATTAAATTTTTTTTGGACCACATAGGTTTAATAGCACCATTTTTGACCAATCCAAGATGGAAGACAATTGGCGACTTTTGTAGAATTTGGCGAGGGTCCGTACCATAAACTTTACTTTTACCATCAGAATGAAGAATAAAAGAAGCTGGAAAAAGTTAACTACACTATTTTATTGTGCTACTCAACAAACTATTAAAATATATACAGGGTCCACTTTTCAATACTTAGAAATGAGTTTACTAAGATAAAAAATCATGTTGGATGTCTGTCAGTTTGTGTACAACCTTTAAAACACAAAGAAAGTAATGGTTAAAAAATAATTTTACTATTTATTGGTTCAAAAGTATTAAAAATTTATAGAAATAATTGCTTAAAGTAAAGATTACATATTTTTTTTACAAGCTGATTGACTGTGTTATTTTTGAATTATATTCTATAATTCATGATATAAAATTTTAAAGTATTTTTTGAGAAACATCAATTTTAAAATTTGTATTTCAAACTAAAGATATAAAGCATATTTTATTTCCTTATGATGCATTCCTGCATCATATCTTCTTCCCTGAAGCTGTAAATATTTGAATTTGTAATTAACCTTTTACCAACTCTGCTTTAACATATCTGAGAATTTTTTATGATAAAATTCTAAAATTTTGTTCATGACCTTATTGAAAAATGGGCAATACTCACTGAAGGATTTTTTTTATAAGGTTCCATATAAAAATTAACATTTTGTATTTTTTAAAGTTTCATTTCCTAAAAATTGTGATTGATTTTGTAACATTTTTCACTTTTTTTTTACTCAACTTTGTAATTTGCAATATATGTCTATGATCAATTTTTAAATAATAAAATCTATGGTGAAGGTTTTTGAGACACTTTGTGTAGTGTTTTATGTATGCTTTATCTGTAAAACATTAAATATCCTTTGATAATTAATATGGGTACGCAGTTTTTTTATAGATTGTAGACAATCAAATCTCTTCAAAGCAGTCTGATCATAGACCATCTGTTCTTTTGAATCAAAACCAAACAATGAAAAAATATAAATTGTATATGTATGCACTCTGTTTTATTCATATTTATAATATCTGACTATATGATTGTGCAATGTATTGCTTTGTCTTTTTACAGATAGTTTATGATCAAAGTAGTTTGATTAGTGATCATCGGATAGCAGATCTATCTTTGAATCCAGATCTGCACCGATGAAAATCGAACACTTGGAAGTAGGAAAACTTCCATCATGGCAAATTTAATATATTAGCTTCAGTTCTGGTATTGGGAAAATTCTATCTGAATTGGTATGTGATGTTTTGATAAGTACTCATTTAAATGGTAAGCAAATAGGTTTTTCCTGTATCCTTGAATAGCATTTATTTGTGGAAAGGATTGATTCTTTGAAAGGATTGTTTAGAAAGCTTTCAAGCATGTTCTGTGCAAGAAAATTAATAAAGGAAATTGATGTAATTACATTAATTTCCTTGAAAAATGTGGGGAAAATCAAACTTAACATTTCTTATTTGAAAAGTAAAGTATTATGTAGATTAATAAAACAAATTATTGTAATATCCAAATTGTTTTTGTGTATAGCATAGTTAGATTTTTACATTTGTCTTTTGTAACTGTTAAAGTGTACGGTTGATATTGACAACTGTAAAAGTAAGCAGCATATAGCTAACATCTAATTTAATTTTTGATTAAACTTTAAGTTGCTCTTCGATTCATTTGGCAGAATTGCCAAATGAATTGCAAAGGATTTTCTGCTATTAACATCATTTGGAAATTCTGCTTGAATTGTCAGATTTTAATGTTCATCCCCTTTTAGTTGAATGTTATGATTTTAACCATTATTGTTTAAGAATTTTCATGTTTCAACAATGGGCATGTATATGCTTGTAGGGCAATGTCTCCACAAAAATATTTTTAAAAGCAGTTGGGTTTTACTATCTTATCCTCCCTCTTATTGCCATTTCTTGCATCTTGTTTATAATGTTAAGAGACATTGCAATGTAATTTTATCAATTAATTTCTACTTTTACATATTTTTTATACAAGCTTTTTATATTTTAACTATATGTATGGTGTAGTATGGCCAGCTATGGCTCTTGTGCCACTAAAATACATAATCCAATCTACAATTTATATTCTCTCTTCAAAACATATTTGGGCCAAATTTAAATGGTTGGTCCTGTAGAATGTGATGCATAGATTCTATTAAGAATTAAAATTCTTTCGATTTCCTTTTAGTACTTTTGTTTTAAACTGCACATAATAAAATCTTTTAGTATTAAAAAGAAATTTTTTTTTATACAATGAAAATATTTGTTAAATCTATCAAGTAAAGAAAACTAAGAGCATTGTATTAATGTATTTAAAAATACAGAATTTTAAGATGAGTATTATGTTATATATATTAAAGTAATCAGTGTGTTGATGATGAGAATTTTTTTATAATAGATTATACACATTTAAAAAAATTAAGTCCAATTTCAAAGTATAAATATATTGTACTGTTTTATAAATGTTGTTCATATTCATTGTACATTTTTAAAATCACAATTATGTAAGTGTACTGAATTTACGGAATTGAATTAATGTTCTTCCTGAACATCATTAAAATTTTTTCAACTAATTTATTTACATGTGGAATCTGTTTTGAAGTATTTTTTGGTACTTAGTTTACCAAATGCATGCTTGCAATTAGTCATTAAAAAATGGCAATCAGTGATGAGTATTGATTATATGCATCAATGTATGCAACTTATCTAAAAGTCTCCAAAGATGTGATTAATATGCAAACATAGTATATATAACTGCTGAGCTATAAAAGGTGATTTTTAGGGGTTTGTTGTTGTTGTAGAGCATGATACATTACAGCAACAGCTTTTCTTGACCTCTATTTGTTTTTAATAATTTCTTTTTCTGCAGATTCCTTTAAGAAATTTTGACATTCATCTTTTTTTAATATAAAAGCATTAGTTGGGTGAAATTATTAAATGACAGAAATGTAAACCCATTGAATATTTGAATTAAGGATGATTGAATTTAAGAATATTTACAACCATATATAGTAATAAAAATTAACTGATTTATGGATATAGGTTACATTGATAAAATAGCATAATTGAAGTAAGGCTATCACTGTATAAATATTCTTGCATTATTCTATATGTAATGGCATAAATTATTATTATTGAATTGCCAAAAAATATTTAAAAAATTCATGAACTTGGGCAAAGACTTAATACAAAGGTTAATTTATTGCTCTGAAAAATATATACAATTGTTCAAAGTTGAATTATCCCATTGATATAATTTGCATCTTCTTACTACTCTGCAGGTATTTTTAACAATCAAAATTAAATAGAACAAACATGATGCATCATCTTGAATTCTGAGTAAGTCATTATCCGAGTGCCAAAGGTTAATATGGGATGCTTCGCCTTGATGTATTAGAGATGATTTGTTAAAGTCTTGAATTAATATTTTTATTATATATAAATTTTAATCATAATTTGAATAGCTAAAATATAAAGCATTTTTTTTAGTGTTAAATTCTTAATTCTGTGGTATCTCTATGTATTACTATTGAATTTTCTTTTTTAGGTTTAATAAAAACATAATTTTAATATGCAGCTATGAATAATGTATTAATTTTCAATACTCAATATCTTTTTTTTTTTTTTTTTTTAGTTTGACAAAGATCAATCTGTCTTGAAAGAGGGAGACGTATGTATTTTTTTACTTTTGTTCAAATATAGCACTTTATAAAATTTAATATTACATTATTGGATTTCTGATTAAATAATCTAATTTGTTAATTATTGTGTGCCATAGAAAATTGAAATCTGTTTATCTCGAATTCATAATGAAGTGTTTTCAGTTATAAAGAATAAAATGTGTTTTTTACAAAAGAAAAAAAAAATTGAAATAATAAACTGTCAATAACATTTGTATATAAAAAAAATATTCTAAAACTTTTGAATTTGGTAATGAATGGGAAATCAAATACAAAATTCCATCTTAATTAACTGTACATTTTGATATGTTCTTGGTATGTGCACATTTGTAAATGCTGAAAATAAAATCATTTGTGTGCATGCCTTCAAAAAGCAAGGATAAGTCAATATAAATACTCAAAAATACAGTACTGTTGGTATCTTCATTATCAGGTGATTCATTTTTTCTATGTTCATGCTGAAACAATTGTTCCTCAACTTGGAGTGGGGAATTCAAGTTTTGTTTCCAATGATGATTTATTTCAAAGTTGTCATAAATTTTTTTGTTATGATAGACCATTAGATGCTGATAGTCTCTCATCGACTATTCTTTTATTTATATATTTATTTTATTTAACTTTTTTTAATTTCATTTTATATTTTTTTTATCTTCCCCTCTATGCTTTTATTTTATTTCAATGTTTTTTTGGCACTGCCTTGAGCTTCTTTTGCATCTTGTACACGTACATGGGAAATTTATGTTTGAATAGCAAGTCTTTTGATAGCTATTTAAATTTTAATTTTTTTTAATTGTAATTGTAAGCTTTTTACTGGTGTAACACCACTTTGAGCACAAGCCTAATCATCATCAAAATATATCAAAATATGATTTCATTTTCACTCTTTACTGAGTTTTGGGGTCCATCTTGTATAACTTTGTAGCAATTGAAACATTTATTTACAATTTCATATGCAAAATATGAATAATATACTTAAGGTTTGTCTCTTCATCAGTTACCAAGCAAAAACATGTTTCAGTTTGAAGTTTTTGAAGCCAGAAAAATTGGTGCATGGGCAAAAAAATGGCTATTTATTGCTTTTGAGATATAAATTTTTCACTTTTAGGGTTGTTAGAACATGTTCAAAATGGTTATCATGTTTGGTGACTTATCGCCAACAAAAAGTTGCAGCTTGCTGTGAATGCTTGCCTTGTTCAGGATTCTCCTATCTGATCAATAAGTGGCATGGTCATAAGAGGTTATTTCTGAAAGGAAATTGTAATAAATTTCAAACAGTGAGGGGAGGAATCGAAACTTAACATGCATATATCTAAATTTTCAATTTTTCTAGTTGGCAAAAAGTTTTACAGCTCAAATAATTTTGAGATGAGGGGGGGCATTTCTTTCTAAATCTCTCTGTATAATTTGAGTCACATAATTGTGTAAACCAATTTTTCTTAAAAACTGTTTCTAGCATTGAGGAAAATTTTTTAGAACACTATGGATTTTGATGGTCAAAAACCATCACTTTTCTAAAATATTACTGATTGTGAAATGAAAATTCTGCGAGAACAGGTTTTTCTCTTGAATTGATATCAAATTGCTTAAATAATTTCTCATAAGATAACTTGAAATTTACGAAGGCTAATTTCAATTTTTTTCTTTTATACAACTCCTTTGGCAACCAACTAGTTAGCTGGGGATATTGGTTATATTTAATGTCAATTTAATTCTAATATAATTTTATAAGCATGATTTCTACTAATTGCTATTTTGATTATCATAATTAAATTCTATTCATTGTGTACATGAAATGCTCTAAAGTAGGGCCAATTCTGTGACAATTTAACATTATTGAATTGTCGTAAATGCTTGAT
Organism: Argiope trifasciata; assembly: GCA_026543055.1. NCBI lineage: Eukaryota > Metazoa > Arthropoda > Arachnida > Araneae > Araneidae > Argiope > Argiope trifasciata. The sequence continues at coordinate 196,497 of JAPMOQ010022550.1, forward strand.
TCATTGGTTTTCTAACTTTCATGGTATTACATTTTTTTTTTGACTTGTAACTACATAATCTCTAGCAGACTTCTTTTTTAGCATAATATAAAGAAAGAACACACAATCATGTATATGAAATTATGAAAATGGTTTGAATCTCATGGCAGTAATGTAATTGGGGAGGGGGGGGGGGGGCTTTTTAAAGAAATTGCCAAAAGTTAGGAAGAATCGACACGATTATTAAACTTGTATTATTATGAGGGAAAGTGCAAGAATAAAGAAAAATTTAAGAAAAGATGCTTCTATTCTAATGATAGAAAACTGGAATATACATTCTTTTTCTACATAACCATCTTAGACTTTAATGTTCTTTTCCCTGTATTTCACAAGTTTCTTTTATTCCTTCAGGAAAAAAAATCTTGGTTGTATCTGCAATCGATTTTGCAGCCGTCTATTTCTGCATCGGCTAAAAAATCTTGTTCATTTTAGTACTTTCTTCAATGTTCCAAACATATGAAAATCACCTAAAGCCAGATCTGGGCTGTATTGCTGATGTTCTTTACTTTGAATCCTAACTCCTTTATTCTTTCGACAGTCCATTGGGCAGAATGTGGTCGAATATTATCTTGCTGCAGGCTGATACTTTTTCAGTTTTCAACAGAGGTTGAATGTGAATGCAGTTTTCGGTTTAGTTCACAACATGTAATAATAGTTCTGACTTGGCAATTTTAACATCTTGCACAAATAAAAAGGGAATCGTTACCCGCCTTTCCACCTTCGTGCAGATGAACAATGTGGTTAACATATTTAACTGTGCTATGTTCCAATGACTGATGTGTGAATAAAAGTAATACATTGCCTAGAAATGTTGGCCACTACAGCAATTCATTTCTGGATACTAGTAATATTATTGAACCTAGGAAAGAAAAAAGAGTTCCCTTTAATTTTGACTTTCTCAGGTATAATGATAAATTTAAAAAATTCAGTGTAAAATCCAGTGTTGTGAAACTGTATTTTCAGAAATTATCAGATTAAAATTCAGTAATTCTTAAACATTTTTAAGTCATTCTGAGATGTGCATTTCCACCTTAGAGTATCTATAAATCAAATGTGAAAATCCAATATTCATGCGCATACTTTGATCGTTATTATTAGAAGAGATAGGGAATGGAATTGCTTAATATTAGTGAATGTGAATGAATGTCTTTTTGGTATCTTTCATGCTTATGTAACCATTAACCATTTTACTGTTCAATTTATTGACTTCACCATAATAAAACATTACTCTCATGGTGCTGGTAAATCAGAGTCGTCATGGTGCCTTGAAAGTATAGGGAATTTTTAAAAAATATTGTAAATGAAGAAAAAGAAAATTTTAATAAAAACCAGGAAAAAAAGGAATTTTCTTATCTCCCACCCCTCTTTTCAATAAAAAAAATCTGACTTCCGAGCATTGCAGAACAAAAAGAACATATCTACTGCACTAAAAATAAAATTGTGTATATTTGGGCTTTCATTCCCCCCCCCTTTTCCCTTTCCTACTTTCCCCCTTTTCTTTCTTTTCTTTTCTTTTTCTTTTTTTATAGATCTGTCTAATGAAGCTGATATAACTACATGTGAGAATAGAATTTCTTTGGTGGGGAGGGCAATAACAATGGGTGGAAGCATTGTAGTGGTGTATATTCATTCATGTGCAAGTTCATTGAAAGGTTCGTTTATTATTTGAAAAAATTTATGCAGATTAGAATAAAGAATTAAAAAAATCAGCTGATCAAAATCCATATTTAATATAAATTAGAATGGATAACTTTGCTAAAGGGTTAGAGAAAAGCTGTTTGCTGTTCTCTTTGCTAGAGGATAAGCTTAAGTAGTATGGGAAAACAAGCACTTATCATTCATATTAAACGAGGGAAACATACAAAATTTGTGTGCCGGTTCAAAAAATTCTTAATTTTTATTGGATTTTATATTTAAAAGGAATACATGAGAAGATTATATGCCTAGTCTGAAAACATCAAATTTGCTGTCCGAAACCAACAACCATACAACCAACTTGCAGATAGTAAAAGTGCAGGTCTTTATTGTTGATTGGATTGGTTTCTGGTCTTTTCATAAGGGTTCTTTTAAAACCCTTGTATAATCTTTGTATGGCTTCAGAAATGAAGTATCAATCTTTAGAAATAAATATTGATATTTAAAGAGAGAATATAAAAGGGAATCTTTTGTATTAAAAGAGATGAAATAAAACTTCCTTTTTTTTTCTGCCATTTTATCAGTTTTTTTTTGGGGTTGCACTAAAATATCTCAAACTTTCCTTGTAAATGCATTTAAGTTTTTCATAGTTAAAAAGTAACAATTGCCCAGAATATTGTTTTGTTTTAGATAATGAAATGTCTTTAAAAATTATTTGAAGGACATTATAGAAATATTCATTAGATAATTCATAAAGGTCATTTTTGAAGATTCTTAGGAAATTGATTGTGTAGCAATATCAAAATTTAAGAATTCGCTTATGGTAAATATTAAATGATTTTCATTTTAGCTCAATTTCTCAAAATTGAAAACACGTATGATAAATGATTTTTAAAAAATCGCTCATAATATTTTTCTTATTCTTAAGTTTTCATGGCATTCATATCAACATTTACAATGCTTAATGAAGAAAAATTATCTATTGGAAGCCTTAACCTTGTTGTGGGAAGCTCTGCCACTGAATTTGAAGAAGGGAAAAAAACGAGTAAGGTTTTTCATTTTTATTTAAAAGTAATGTTTGAAAGTATATATATTAAAAGTATTTCAACAAATCTTTTTTAAGTATGCATTTCATAAAATTTTTCAATAAATTGTATGAAACCTAAATGATTGAATGATAACAAAAATAATTGTATGATTAATTTGTGGTTTACATTTTGCTTCTGAAATATATTATTTTTATATAATGTGTTTCTTGAATTGTGCATCGACAGTTAATTTTATATCTTTTGTGATAAATATACACTTCTAGCTACATTTTTTAAAAAATGAATCAGTTGTATTTTATATTTAAGCCATTAAATGAGATAGATAAAACTATAAATTTTATACTGATTTTTCATCTTATCAGTTGTATTTAGTAGAATATTCTTTGTATAAACATTTGAAATGAAAGTTTTCATTTAACCTCAACATTTAATTTTAAATTCTTTATGTTGGGTGTTTACTAGGGTAGAATGAAAAACAAACTTGTGATTGTTAATTTGGAATAGCATGGAAAAGTTGCTTTTTGATGTAGATAAAATAAATTATAAATATGAGCAATATTAGAGTATATCTTAAGGTGCTGCGAGGACGTTAATCATAAAAACACACTTTTTGCAACATTTTAAGGATTTTTGTGTGCCTCAATTATGGAGTAAGAAATTTTAATTAGGCATTGTCATGATGAATAAAAGTATAAAAATAGTTTTGTTATTGTACTGGTATGGAACGATTCATTGCCTGAGCAGTTATTGAAGTAAGGTAGAGATTTGTCTTAGTCTGGTGAAAAGGACAGACCTGGTTTCAAATCAGTAGCTTTGCCAAGATCAGTTGAGTTAGTGTCTCCCCTCCCTCTATTGTATAACTGATTTGTGTTTTGCTGCAAGTATAAATAGCTCAGTCCAAATTAGTGAGATGAGAAGTATCGAGTGTTATATTTTTTGGAAATTTAGTGATTTGCTTGAAGTTGAACTTACTACTAATGAATCTAGCGCTACTGTTATACTAGACATAACCTTAAAATTGCTTCAGAGAAGGATTCTTCTGTAAGCAAAATATGTGATACGTTATTTCATATAACAGAACAAATATGGTCAAGAGCTTCTATTCCCATTGTCTCCAGCAAAAGAATTTCACAAATGACAAAAGCTTATGCTAAATACATTAATTTATTAAATTCTGGAAGCAAAAAAATGATTAAATGAGTTTAATTTCAATTTCACAGAATTTAGAGTAGCTAGACGTTTATTTGATATTGTTGACTTGTATATACAAAAAAAAGTGCCAGTTATGGAATAAAAAGTTCTAACTGGAAAATGGTTATAAGTAATATGGCTATTGCTACCACGTGTTTTAAAGAAGAAAGAGTTAAGAACTACAAAAAATAGTTTTTAATCAAGAATGGCCAAAAAATACTAATATGTCAGAAACAATTACTGGTGATGGTGACAACGCTGAAGAACAGTGTTATTTACAAAAAGAAACAAGTCAACTAGTCGAGAAGCGGTATAACTAACAAGCTCCTGTGCAGTTTAATATTAAATTTGAACTTTATACAGAAGGTATTTGAAGTTGAACTAAATAGTGTAGGGGACTCGGTTATCGACTTTTCCCGACTTTGCACATGCAAACTGCGGAAAGAGTTGAGATTAGTGGCCGAATCTGCTCAAAATGTGTATGGTTCACTCCCAAGAAAAGGATATACAGGAACCAAAATTGACTTGTGTGAATAATTTGTCGTGCGAGCTAATTTGCCCTAGACATTAACGTAATTAATCTAGACTCCATCTCGCATCGGAACTGGCCAATTGCATGACGTTAAAATAACGAGTGTTATATGGAAAATGTTTGCAAAAAATAAACGTAGACCTTCTTAGCCATAATACAACTTCCTTTTTATTTTTTGGTATTCGGAATTCTAAGCATAAGAGATGGTGATGCCAACGCTTTAAAATAAACAATGAAAGTTGATGTTGCTACCATTTTTAAAATATTAATTTACCATAATAATAATAAACAAAAATCGTTCCGCAATGGAGAGCCGCTGCATGACTCTCCCTCTAGTCTTACGAAGGGAGACGAAACTTAACTTTTCTGCCGTACCTATAATGGTAGGGTTGATGTTCTTGTTGCATCGATTTCTCAGATGTGATCAAAATGAAGGCAGGCATAAGCCGATGCATAGAAACAAGCCTTTCTTGCCCTTTGATGAAGATGATAGTCTTTTGGAAAATGTCGCACTACTTTGAAACCACCTTTATATGAAGTCTAAAGATTTTTTGAACGAAGGTCGGCGGGGGAACGCATGGGTACATGTCTCCATATCTTTTAGAACGTAGATGGATTCATTGAGAACCATGACAAAGATGAAACGTTGGGCTTATGGTCCTGAAGAGCAGCTGCAATCGTGCTACGTAATCAGGACATCTATCAATACTTTTCTCCTCGTACAGCTGTCCAGGCAATCGAAGACTATATCCATAGACTAGTTCTGCAGCAGAAGCATTGAGATAATCTCGGAGAACAGTGCGGATACCGAGTAAAACCAGACGAAGCGCATCTAACCCATCAGCTTGGTGGTAGGCCAAAGCTTGCTTCAATGGACGATGAAGACGTTCCACTATTCCTTTACACTGTGGGGTATAAGATACAATACGAGTTAAATGAACACCAATAAGTTTCGAAAGTCTCAAAAAGCTCCGATTCAAATTGTCCGCCCCTATCAAATGTTAATCTCTGAGGCGTGTCGAATCGAGAAACCCAAATGTCTAGCCACGGTCTCTGCCTTCATGTCACACATTGGAGCACTCTCCGACCACCTAATAAATCTATCAATCATAGTTAGACAGTATTTATAACCACGCACGAGAGGTAGTTTCATATCTAAATGGACATGTGCAATTATCTCATCGGGAACAAGGAATTTTTCTTAAGGGGTCTTAGTGTGCAAGTGAACTTTAGACTTGGCAATCGATGCAAGCCTTGCACCACACACCAATGTCGTTATTCATATTAGGCCAAATGTATTTTGAAGCAACTAGGTGCCTACTGCCGCGTATCCTCGGATGCGTCAACCTGTGTAATTCATCAAATACTTTACGTCTTAATTTATGTGGAACATAAAATCTATTTGTGCCAGTACATGTACCGGCATTTAAGGATATTGCATTATTTAGAATCTGTATTTTCTGCAAATTTCCACTGAATTTTATACTACCTTCCAAAATCGATTTTAATTCTTGGTCCGAATCTTGGAGATTTGCCCATAATTCCAAATCAGAAGAAATAAAAGAAAATTCCATCTCGCAAATTCTAGGTAACGTATCTAACACAACATTACCCTGACCAGGCAAGTACTTAATATTCGTAGTGAATTGTGATATAAAATCCAACTGCCTTAAACGCCCAGATGGAGCCTTTTCCTGTTTCTGCGTAAACGCAAAAATTAAAGGTTTGTGATCTACATACAATGTAAAAACGCTTGCTTCTAATAAGTACCTAAAATGTTGTATGGCGCTATATATCACTAATAATTCTCGGTCATACGTTGAATATTTAAGTGAAAGTTTCTTTAAAAAAAACCAAGAGGCTTAGGACCATCGGGGGAAATTTCTTGCAAAACTTCTTCCATAGCAAAATCACTGCAGTTTATTACCAACGCCAATTCTGCATCAGCTGATGGATGGTATAAAAGAATTGCTTTAGCCATAGCCTCCTTAATATCTTGGAAACTTTTTTGTCTCATTATTCCATTGAACCTGTCTTTTGTCACATTTTTTTAAAACCAACTAAACGTTGATTGAACGGAGACAAAATGATTGCAATACATGGTATAAACCTATGGTAATAATTAACCAAACCCCAAAATCGACGTAAATCACTAATTGTAATAGGTTTAGGGTACTCAAGGATTGCCTTGACCTTATCGCGATGCGGTGTGCATCCTTTACTATTGAGTGTCCCAGAAAATCTATCGTACTCTTTCCAAACTCGTATTTAGATTCATTTATTACAATACCGTAATTTCTAAAACGGCTGAAAATTTCCTCCCAATGCTATTTATGCTAGACTTGATTTTCATTGGCCACTAAAATATCACCAAGATAAGGGAAGCAATAATCGAGTCCTCTTAAAACATCATTCATAAACCTATGAAAAGTCTGCACAGCTAACAGACCAAAATTCAGGAACGGAAATTCAAAAAGACCGAATGGTGTAATAACTGCAGCTTTTGGGATATCTGGTTGGTGTTCGGGAATCTGATGATACGCACGTACAAAATCTATTTTTGAAAACACTTGCTTCCCCCTAAGCATATACACACAATCTTGAATATGGGGAATAGGGTATTTATCAGGTATAGTAATACGATTCAAGTCAATCGTAGATACTTTTCGTTGGTCGCCTATCAAATATATCTTTGGGAACCATATGCAAGCGTCTTGCCCAGTTACTTTTAGATGGTCTACAAATTCCCTTTCTCGAATTCCTGTTTAGCAATTTTTAGTTGTGCTGGATTTAACCAACATGCTCTTGCACTTACAGGTGGGTCAAAAGCCGGAATGAAATGTACAGTATCGTGCTTGAGAGTATTTTTAGGAAAAGAATTTAATTGCTAAATTTTCTTAAACTTCCGCAAAAGTTCCAGATACTCCGAATTACCTACAATCGTTTTAACCTCCGGGATATCACTAACATGGATTTACTTTTCGCTGTTAGATTAGTTAAGGGATCGATCAAACAGCGTTTTTTAAAATCCACCAATAAACCAAAGTGTTGCAGAAAGTCTGCTCCGATAATTGGCTTAGTAACCTCTGCTACAATGAACAGCCATTAAAATATGCACCTTATCCAAATCGAGTGACATCAATTTGGTTCCAAACGTTGCGATTCTAGTACCATTAGCTGCATTCAAAACAAAATCGTATTTTCTCTTATCGTTAATCAAAAATGACTTAGGATAGAAGAAACATAGCTACCTGTATCGATAAGGAACTCATTGCGTTTGCATCATTTACATAGTCTGCGACTTGTACCTTTTGAAACAGAAGCTGTCGCTACACCTGCAAACGATCCGATTTTTTTTTTTTTTTTTTTTTTTTTTTTTTTTTTTTTTTTACTAAACGCACAGGAGCTACACAATGATCAGCCTTTCTTTTTAAACATATAGTAATACCAGCAATGCCAATTTTCCCGGTTTTTAGAATCAGTTAAGTTTTTTGATGAACTTCTTGCGATTCGGTGATGGTGATGTGAACCTGACCTAACTAATTTAGAGAGTCATCCATCTGCTTTTGCATTTAAATAAGTGTCTTTCTATATTATCAACTTTTCTAGAAACCAAATTGCTACTAGAAATTGAATTAACAGCAACCGGTGAGAACTTCATAATTTTATCAGTCATTTCCGCTAATTTGTTAAGACTTTCCAAGCTAACAGCCAAAACAGCTTGAACATGTGATGGTAAGCGCATCATCCAAATGTTTTTTAAAAACGCATCATCTACATGGCTTTCTCTTAAGTGTCGCATTGCCTAAGTAAAATGGAAGGAGATTTATCGCTTAGTTTCAAATTTTAAATGAAGGTTTTAAGCTTCTTATTCTGCGACACTTCAAACTGGTCAAGTAACCTATTCTGAAGTGTCGTATATGGATGCAAGGGTGGTTCACACACTATCTGTAGCATGCGAAAGAATTTCAGGATTAAAAGCGGCAACTAAATCAAATTTAAACTGTAACACCTGCTAATCTAAAACTAGCTTCCAGCTGCATAAAGAATAGCTTTGCATTATTAGGCCTAAAATTTGGGATTCTAACAGCAACTCAACCACAACTATTATTCGAACCTTCAACTGACTGTTTCTTAACTGCCGATTCTATTACACGGCCAGCTATTCCATACACAATTCGATGCTGCTTTGAACATTCCTCTCTAAGATTCGGCGTACAGCTTATTTCCGCTCCACTAATTGCTTGAACACCTTTCAGCAATTGCGCTTCACTGAATTGATTCAACTAATTCATCATTGACTTACTGTGCAACTGACTTCAGCCTGCACTGCCGACCTTTTGGATAAGAGTACAAGAAATTCTCGAATAATCGAGCATAACTTGCCTCCCTTTGGTCCTATCTCCAAAATTCTAGAAGATTCTGGTATTATCCATTTCATTGCCAAGCTTGGTCATTGATCTGGCATCTGATCGGCATCCATACAGCTGTTCGTGAAATGGTCTTTCCTTTGATGAAACTTTGCAATGAAGCAATTTTACAGATTCATAACGATACCTTGTAGTTATAGGATTAGAGATCACCAATCTGTAAATCTTGCCTTAAAGAGGGGGGAGCACTTCAAACGTAGTTAAAATGTTGTTTAAAATATTTAAATATTTTATTCTAGAAAAAGAAGAAAAACTTAAAAAAAGAAAAAGAAACTTGACATTTAAAGATTCTTTGACTATTTCATCAGAAAATACAATTATTTATAATTATTTTATTAGTTTCGATTTAAAATAGGCATGGGGTAAATGTTTATAAATATTTGATGAATCATACTAGGTAGAATTTAAATTTTGTTTTGAAAGTGATATTGGGCTATTAAATATTGTAGTTTAATGATTGCATTTCAAATGATTATATTCTATTTCTGTTATTGCTATCAGTGTATCTAATAGTATTGGCTATTATTCAAAATATAGATGCAGATAATTTTGTGATGTTGTTTGAATACTTACAGCTTTAACAAATCTTTTGATCAGTGCATTGTCATTTTGTTATTCCATTTTATAATTTAAATTTTTTCACCAGGTATCGAAAAAGGAAGCTCTGAATATTATATTACAGAACTTAAGAAAGTTGCCTAGTGTATTAAAAAAGTGTGTCTCTTTATTAGAAGATAATAAACTGAAGGATCGTAAATTAATGGAGAAAGATCTTGAATATGAATTTTTATTAGAGGAAAAAGAATTATTAACAAATACAAACAAATTTTTAGCAAAGGAAAGATCTCTTTACGTAAAGAAAGGTAAGTTGTCGATTTTCCTGTTTTATTTCAATCCTTTTACTAAAACAAAGAAATGTTTATGTATTGTTCTGACTGAGTTTTTAAATCTTCTAACAAACATGCCCTTATTATTTAATATTTCATAATATGTTCTAAAATATTTTTCTCACTTGAAGGTGTAACTATAATGGAATATTTATCCAGAAATATGAATGTAGAAAAATTAAGTGAGTTTCCATATTTGATCTCATTTAAGGAGGGAATGAAAAAGCAGTCAGTTTACATCTAATGTACAGGAGTTTTTTCACAACAGTTAGTTGTTTTAAGGCCTAATATTGATTGTTCAGAAATGTCAATGTTGAGTGTTTTTTTTTTCACTGTGTGCATCAGTACAATTTCTCATGGGGATTGATTAAAAAGAATTTTTCATATTCTGTACAAGAAGCTAGTGTGTGTATATATAATATAATCCTTTGTGATTTTATTAAAGCAAAGATATTTTTGTTCATTACTCAGATAAAAGCCCATTTGGGTCCCATTATAATTGACTTCCTAGGGCCAATCCTAATGTAAATGTGTTCCCAAACTGAAATTCAGCTTTTCATAGTTATTTTTCAAAGTTACATTACTTTAAAATTTACTGTAATTTTAGCCAAATTTTGTATCATTAAATCAATCTAAAACAATTGATTGGCAAAAGCATATCTAAAACATAAATTGGCTTATAAAGTTCTATTAAAGAATTATTGTCCCGAAAAATGTCTAGGCTTACTCAATAGAATCAGTAAAAATCCCTAATTGATGCCACAATATTTTACCAGTGCCATTCAAGACCTAGGTGGCTTTATCCAATGTAAATCATTTTATGTGGAGAGAAAGATAGCACTTTTATTATGCAAGGTGTTTTGGGGGAGGCCACCTCAACTGGTTTTAACCCTTTCAGGGGCGGTGACATATTCCATATGTCACCTTTTTACAATTTTTTTAAAACTAGAAAATCGCGTTGAAATAACTACATAAAATTTCCTAACGTTTTTTAAGTCTTTATCTTGCCAATAGATGGCAGCATGAGTCTTAGAAAGTATTCTGTTTCCCCACAAAAATTTCAAGATGGAAGCATGTTTTCATATGATGTAATTTATTTCCATTTTATTCCGATAAACTTTATTTTCGAATTCAAAAAGCTCATT
>JAPMOQ010022550.1:247404-272260 GCA_026543055.1 Argiope trifasciata
TTTTAAATAAAATCTTTCCTCAAATGATACAGGAAATGGTCAAATTAAATGAGGAATTCGGCCTTCGTTTTCATTTATCATATAATCATTTACTGAAGGAAATATCTGTTGAATAATCCTTGATATAATACAACGATCTTTTGCGATTCATTTATCAAATTCGGTTATTCATAATTAGTAATTTAGGCCTAAATTAAGTTACATAAAAATAATTTTTGAGCGGATTTTAAAGTTCTTGAATTATGGCATTATAACGAATATCGTCCGTGACGACTGCAAGTGATTCAAATCCCTATATAGTACACAATACAAATGCCCGCTTTTAATAAAAAGATAAATTAAGTTTTACAGTATATATATATATATATATATATATATATATATATATATATATATATATATAATTTTTTATGAATTAAAAATTAACTTTCGTGCCAAAAAGCTAAGGCCAAATCCCACCAAAGATAAGTAAAATTCCAGTTCCCCCCCCCCCCTCCAGACATGAGGTTAGGCTTAGCAGAATTTCGACCAATTATTTCAAACTCTTTTGTCTATTTTTTTATGTTTGATGTATTTAAAATCAAATATTGTTAATTAATTGATCTTTAGAATTTATTCTGAAATACTTTTATATTAAAAGAAAACAGAATAAATAAATAAAAAAATTTCTATTCTGCATTGCGTTACCATAGGAAGGTCTGACATGAGCGTTACAAAAACTGGCGATGAAAGTTCGCGCGTGATTGTTAGCAACTGTTTTTTTTTATTTAAATTAAAAGTTTAAAAATTATGCATATAATACTGTTGTTGCTATCTCAATCTGAATCAATAAATAAAATAGATTTGACCGGCCTTGATATATTGTTTTGTTTTATTTGGATATATAATGTGCATAATTTGTTTTTACATTGGGTGTGTGTTTTTATCATTAAATTGTATTATTTTTCGTATATATATATATATGTGTGTGTGTGTGTGTGTGTGTGTTTAGTAACTGGGAAAATAAAGTTTTTAAATAGACTTTCTTGGATCCCTTCTCAGCCTTGAGGCTTTAAGCAGCTGCTAAGTTTTCCTGGAAGAAAATCAACCACTGGACATTGTAGTTTGTACAGTATCGCATTTTGTTTGTACTAATCAGGAAAGTAGAATTGAGTATGATGCTTCACTCAGACTGAATGAAACGTGTACATGCATCTTTGAAAAAAGTGGATCACAAAGCCTTGACTTTTCGATTGAGAAATAGATGACTTGCCTTCCTCCATTTAATTGATTTCATCGAAACTTTTATAAATATCTCGAATTTGGATGAAACTCATACCGAAATTAAACTTATCTAGTTATTATTTTTTAGTCATATTTTCCTATTTACACGATGCAGACACATCTACAGACGTAAGTATAAACAGTATATACTCTCAAGACCAAAAATATCTGAAAAAATCGCAGGGGTTAGTGTTTAATAGACCGACAAACCGGACTATCTGTAAGTTTGTCTTAATCCTGTTTGTGTTTTTGTCTTCAATAATTGAACATTATAGCAAGCACGATGAACGAATTTAGATTTTTGTAACTCTTGACGTCGAAATAGTTAATGTAATAAATTTTTAAATGACAAAGAATTGGTTAAATATGCATGTTATGATAAGAAATTAAACACAAAACCTATGACAATCTTTAAAAATACGAGGCCAGAATTGATATTTCTAAAAATGTTTCGATTTATACTATTTACAAACGAACAGACGTAATTCAATAAATGTTTCTCGGACTCAAAAAGGTCAGAAATGTAGAAATTCTTCTAAATTTCGTGTTCGATATTTTTGATGATTACAATACTTTCTCTTTACATACTTAAAATATGAGAAAGTAAAAATAGGATTTGTGCGATAATATTTTCTGAAAATATAGAGGGGAAAATAATAACATTTATATTCATTCTTTGTTAGAAACCTGATTTAAGTTTTATAAAAACTCTTTTTCAATGACCACGTATTTTCCAAAACGCTACGACCTTCCAAATTTCATTATGTCCAGCGATCTGCGTGGAAGAGCATTTTCTGCGATTTCAAAGTCACATTGCATGATGCAATTTACATATTGAAATACGCCAATCATGCATTTATTTACAAGTAATCATACAATTTTTAACAGTTGTTAACTTGCAAATTAAAAATCTATTGAAGATTGAATAACTTGCTTCAGAGATTTTACATAAGTGAATAATATGAAAATTTGATGAACAATACATTGACAAAAGAAAGTAAAATGTCTAAGGAAATATATGTTAAAAGGGAATTGAGGTTGCTGAACTTTAAAAACTGGAACCAATAACCTTCAGAAATGTTTAAATTGCTTTACCTTGAATTTATTACGTGCTTACTTGATGTTAATCAACCAACACGAACTTCCTTCCAATTATTTTCTTCCATTTGTTTCAATGACAGGGAAAGCAAATTAAATTAAACGAAGAAAATAGACTTTATAATCATTCTCAATTTAATCATATAATGGAAGGAAATTTTTTAACAATTTAGAACACAAAACAGAATGGAAAAGATAAGAGATCAGTCCAAGCGATTTGTAAATATTTTCTAAATAAAATAATTTTTATACATCAAAAAATGTATCCTACTTCGTAAAGTGATTTTATTATTTTTTCTGTTTAAAAAGTAAGCAATAATGGTTTAATTAATTAGTTTTTTTATATAAAATTTTTAAAAAGTTTTTGAAAACTGAAAGCTGTTGTATGATAATTTTATAGTCGCATTAAATAATATTAAAACAACTATGGTAAAACAGTTGTAACGTTATAACGTAAACGTTTCTAGTTTAATCGTGTAAGTTACTGACGATTTCATTACATCCCTTCATAGGTAATTAAAAGAACATTGATTGATTGAACAATGATTTGCATTTAATTATTTAAATTTGTTAATCTTATGGCTGATATTTTATATTTCCCTTTCTCCAAATGGCAATAATTCGAGTTATTTATTTTTTGCATTTGCAATATCATTCTTTGGAATTTGTATGAATATAGTTTCGTAAAACCGAAATCAAAAGTAAAATAAAATAATTTTAAATTAATACGAATGCATTTACTAATTTCCTTACAAATACATAATTATTTTTTCCTAAAATCCCTATTTATATTATTTAAATCCTAAAGCTGTGGATGGAATAGCTTACATTTCAATTTAAAAATTATAGAATTATTCTGCTTCTACTCAAAGCTGTTGCGGATAAAAATATTTTCTTTTTTAAAAATAAAATATTAACTATATTATTAATTATCACAACTCTTTCAATAAAACCTACCTTATGTTTAAATTTTGTAAGCAAAATTTAGATATTTATAATTACATATTTATGTTTAAAATATCGCTACAGTTCTACTTACCAAACAACTTTTAACGCTTTTGCATCATATGCGGGAAAGTAAAAATATATTTAATATTTATTTATTAATCGATATAAATATACGCATAAATTCACGCTTTGAATGCATGCATTTTCAAAAAATATATTTCTAACATCAAAATCATCCTAAGGCCTGTATCAGTTTTTAAAGTTTTAAATTGCATTAAACAGTTTTTAAATATATAATTTCTCAAAAATGACAAAAATGTATCAAATGATTTTTAAAAATATTCAAATTCAATAATAACTTATAAAATGATGTAAAATGTTATTGAAGGGTAAAATAAATAAATAAAATAACACAAAATATCTATTATATTTTCATTCTATAGAATTAAGAATTGTATTAATGGTAAAATAAATAGTAATTAAAACATATAGTTAATTAATTGTTAGATTTATCAATAACCAATTAATTAAGCAAAAATGTATCGAATTATTTCAAATTTTATGACCAAGACTTTAATTTCTAATTTTAACAAAATATCGTTTGCTTTAATATATATCGTAAGATATTTCAGATTTTCTTTTTAATTGAATGGCAACAGTTCAATCTCCTTATTTTATTTCTACAATTAAATCTTTGGAAATATGTGTGAATATAATATTCTGAATAAAAAATAAATTCGTTTGCAGTAGAAGAATTTTGAATTAACGTTACTCCATTGACTTATTTTTTTTTTTTTTTAAATATTTATATGCATGTTTAATCTGATCAATATTGCTAAAATACTTTACTTCTGTGTTTTAAATTTAATGTCATTTTAAAAGTGTTATAGAACAGGCATTAAGGCATTAAGAAAGAAGTATTTTGTCTGAAAAGAATTGTTACAACTCTTTAACCGGCTTAAGTAATTTATTCGTGCTTTATGCGATGGCGTGATCTGTCTGCATGTGGCATGGATATCCATCACGCTTTCAAAATCTGCGTTTCATCACGTCTAATTTATTCTAATTGCTGTGATTCATGGACGGTTACTTTCTTTAAGAGAATTTTTTGACTGTTCACTACTTTTTGCTGCATGATTTACTCTGAATCATGAATAGTTTAAACTAAGAATCTGTTAATATCAATCATGTTTAATACTTTAATTTGACTTTTTCATGCATGTATAATTTTTTTAACGGATTTAAAAATATTTTTTATTTCATTCTTCATGTGTTCGAATTCAATCTTTTTGAATTGCTGTATTTTCCCATTAACAATCCGATATTTGAATATTTAAAATATTACTAATCTGTTAACCATTTGAGTTTACTTAATTACTGATTCCATGCAACTGGCATAATTTGATACTGAATTTGGGACAAATTTGTGCTACTATTATTTTAAAATACTTGCATATTAATTCCTTGAGAAATATGACATTGAATTAAAATTAAAAAGTAGTATGTTATAAATAAAGATATTTCTAATTGACAATTTTATTAGAGTAAAAATATCAGAACTCGGTAAATTAAAAAGGCTGTTAATTATAAAGATGAAATTTGTATGCGTACTTAATACTACTTTTGATGATATCCAACAAATTTTGAACGAAATCGATTCAGAGGAAATCTGTTTGATCGATCTTCCGAATACAAGTGAACTCGAAATTACAAAACGTAAAGAGCTGGATAAATAAAATTTGGCTCACAGAACTGAGCATCTAAAATGTATATCCCTATCAAATTTTATTCTAAAAAGGAGGAAAAAGCTTATTTTTCAGAAAAAAAATATAAATTTTAATAATAATAAATAAATAAATCAGTTCAATAAACTGCAGATAAACAGATGACTAGATGCAGACGACTGCCAGTTTGATATCGGCACAGATTTCAATTAGAATGAATGATAAAAAAAGTTTCAAAAAAAATCAGAAAGAAAAAAAAAAGTTAAATTATTAGCAGCAATCATTACCACGACTAAAAAGAAATTTCCTTTTCTAAAAGAAATGTAATTGAATAAATGAAAAAAGGAGTAACAGCTTTTCATTTCAGCAGATGGCGAAACAGCGAGTAATTTGCTGCTTATTCATGCAATTTATTACAAAGAAAGAAAGATATCTGGAGCGGTTTTTGCCTTTCCCTTGAATTCTCACATAATGATGCTATTGGTAGATTGCGGTTAAAGTTAGTTATGTTCATGTGTTTCACCATAAAACTTAACCAATTAGCTTGAATAAAATTCCCATAACAGCTTTTTAAATTACCTTTAATTCGTTCTAGTTGCACTTTGATTTTGCAACTTTGTTGTATTTCAACTATAATTGATATTAGAAGAACACGAATATTACATACTCTTATATATCACATTTTCCTTTCAATATTGATGACTGTCCTGATTTTTTTCTCATTGCATTTGGCTGATGTATGTGGCTCTAGAGCTTTCATCAAATAAATCCAAATTGATTCGAGACATTCTAATTCTATTATGTGGTTTTGATTATCTGAGATCAAAAATATATTTCTAGCTCTCAAGAATCAAATAAAACACGAAACAACGTTTATTGACGAACACGAATAACCAACACGAACACGAAGGTACATTGCTCTGCGTTACATCTCTAAATTAGACATCACAAAATCTGAATCGCTAAGTATAAATAAGAAACGTATAATAGTTCTAGAGAAACTGCGCATGCGCCTGTTTCCATGGTAATTACAGCTGGTATGGGCAAAAGGCGTCTCTAAGACGGAACAATATTGGTAGTTTTTTAAAATTGACTTCAAGTGCGGTCATAATAATTTGCTAACAAATAAGTTTAATATTTTTAATGGAAATAGTGAAAATGCTTGAATTAATACACTTACTACTAAAAATGTGGATAGATTTGTCAAAGATTGAAATTCGGTATTACAAAGTTTGTTTCTTACATTACATTTGAAATCCGGGATAGATACCATGGCAGTTTTAAGTGAAGGATGAAACAAATATTGCATCAGCAAAGTATGAAATAATCCACAGCCAATTCATTCCGAATATCACGAGGCAAAATAGATAACAAAATAAATAACGCTCGCCTTAGGCTCAAAATGTATCATCCATATTTTATACTTTGTTTCTTTTAAAAACCGCGCCTCTTTTAAATGAAAACCTCATCATGCTTGATCTTCGTTTCATAATTTTTATTTCACAACGCCAGTGCAGTTTTATATAACATATTCAAATAATTCTAATATTTTATACACGTTTTCAATACGCTGTTTAGTAATATTTATCATTTTGTAGAATGCCTGAATATTGCATAACATTGTTAATTTTTTTTTCACTATTCTGGTATCAAATTTGATATGATTTTGATGTCAAGGTCACAACAAATTTCTTTTTATCGAGAATGTTGTGTTTTTAAGTTATCAGACATGTCAAGAGCGTATCAATCAACAGACTATTAATGCTCATCCCCCCCCCCAAAGTGATATATATTCATAATTTGGATGTTAGGTACTCTAAGCCAATATATGTATATAAACTTTGATTTATTTCACCACGGGTAGCATAATTTATGTATAAATAATAAGTGGTAAGAAGTAGGTCAGTCACCATCATTACAATACAAGAGCAGAAGAAAGCGAAAATTTCCCCTTCAGTGATTTTAATATCAGATTTTGATTTCTTTGACATGCGCAAATTTAGGATAGGGAATTTTAGGTATCTTTGACAGATTGCTATAAGCAATAAGGATTTTTATCCCTTTACACAGGACCTGAAAAAAATTTGAGACTAGTAGTTTTATTGAGGGCGTGTAGAATTAATTAAATAAAATATGGGAATTATGTAAGGAAGTAAGGGAACATTTTAGAGTGAAGTTAAAATGGATTAAATTAAGAGAAAAATTAGTAAATTAATTAGGATTTAAATTATTAAGAAATTCTTCAAGTTCCTGACAACAATTTTTTGAATGATTACGGTAATTTTCCCATTTATCTAACAACAAGAAAGTAAAATGGAATTTTTCCAATTTCTATTTATAATCAATTTCATTTCATTTCATAATGCCAATGTTTTGCAATTTCCCGTCATTTCAATTAACAAATTTTATTTTTCTGGGAAGACAAGATTTGTTTTAAAAATAAACTTTCTGAAATTTAATAACTAACATTTATTTATTGTATATAAAGAAAAGGATAAACAAAAGGAATAGTATATCGTCAAGCGCTCTAAAAACCAGTCTATTTCTTGCATTGTGAAAATTGTTTTAGAAAAATTGTGGATGAGTCAGCCATCAAATAAATTGTAAATGGACTGTAATTGCTTCCTCGTAGCCAATAATATTAAAAGACGAGAAGCACTTCAAACAATCTGGGTCAATTATTTTTGTGATGATGCCATTATCAAAAACAAATGCTAGTTGAATGTAAATTACGGTCTTTTTCTCCTCTGACACTTCAATGCGTGAGGACCAATTTCCTACTCAACAATTTCTTAACGCCATTTTCAGCCAATAGGTAATTTTTTAAAAATATTTATTACGTTCGATTTCAATTTTTCTACAGTATTTTGCTTAATGTAAGAAAATTCTGGATCTGAAAGCTGTACTTTAAAATATTCATTGAACTGCAATCGCTTTGCATTAATTTACATTCTTAGTGATTTTGAAATATATATGATTGTGTTTTATTTTCTCAATTTATTTGGAATAAACAACAATTATTTTGCATCGTATTTCAAAATTTGATACTCGGTATTTTGCTTTATGGTGTATAATATATCTTGTTGTGAAAGTGGAAATTTTTAACAGTTAAAGAAATAAAATCGTTTTCATTCTTTTTTTTTTTTCTTTCTTGCCAATTTGAATTTTTTTATATAAAAACGTATTATTTTGTTTACTGAAACTAGAATGAACAATTAATATTTTTTAATAAGATTAATTGAATGCGATTTCGAATAATGAAAGATAATTTTCTATTGAGACATATAACATAAACAGTACGGCAATACAAACACCAGAATTTCAGCCGAAAGCTTAAATAGAAACTATACTTTTAAATGATTATTAATCTGGAATCGTTTGCATTATAGTACATTCTTAGGGATTTTGAAATGTATTATTTTCTCAGTTTATTTCGAATAAATAATATTTGCGTTTTGTTTCAAAATAAATTGTATTTCATTTCGGTTGATGTACAATTTTTTACTCTATGGCGTGTAATTTATCTTGTGAAAGCGAGAGCTATATTTTATAACGATTAAGCAATTAAAATCGTATGCATACTTCTTTTTTGCGAGTTTAAAATATTTTTATAATAATGTATTATTTTATTTGCTAAAACTGGAATAAATAATTTTTATTTTCTCTTTTTAAGTTTAATAGAATTTGATTTCGAATAATGAAAGATATTTTTCATGGTGACGTATAGTATAAGTGGCGTTCTATGTCAATACAAAAGTTAAAATTTGAGATGAACGTTGAAATGGAAACTATATTTTAAAACAATTATTGAATGGAATTAGTTGCATCATATTTCATTTTTTGAGATTTTAAATTTTTTATAATTTAATTTTTATGCTGAATTGCTTTGCTGAATTTGGAACATATTTTTATTTAATAATTTTTTATATTGATTGTTTTAATAATGATATTTTATTTACTTTGTTGAATTTAAAACATATTTTTTTCGTTTTTTTACTTCATAATGCATTACTAAATATAATCTTGATATTTCAAAATATATCTTATCATAAATTATGAAATAACTAGCTATTACCCGCAACTATGTTTGGAAATTTTGATGTATATGTACAAAAAAATGTAAATAATGACATGTAAAAAAACTAACCTAAAAAAGATACATTTAAAAATGTAAGCATGCATATGTATATATATCATAAATACAATTTAATAACAAAAACACACAACTAACTTAAACACAATTTATTTATATTGTATAAAATCAAGTCAAATCCATTTTATTTATTGATCGTGATTGAGATAACTACAGCACTAATATACACATCATTAATCTAATATATACAGCACTAATATACATTCATATACACAGTTGTCAACACTCACGTGTGAACTTGTCAATGCCTGCTGGAGTAACACAAATGTCTGACTTTCCTACGCCAGTTGGGATAACGCAATGTAGATTAAATATTTTTATATTCTTTATTCTGTTTTCTTTTAATTTAAAATTACTTCAGAATGAATCCGACAGATCGATTAATTAACAGCATTTGATTTTAAATACATCAAACACTAAAAAAATCAGTAGAATCATTTGAAATAATCGATCGAAATTCTGCTAACCCTAACTCATATTTGGTCTCAGCGTTTTGGCTCGAAAATTAGTTTTTAATTAATAAAAATAATTTACTGGAATAAATAGTAGCCTACGTTCTATACCAGACTATAATCTATCTCTGTGCTAAATTTCATTCAACTCCGTTCAGCTGTTCTGGCGCGATAGAGTAACAAACATCCATCCATCCAAACTGTCACATTTATAAGATTAGTATAGATTTCAGTTATTTGCCATTTCACTTATCTAACTAGCTTTTTGATAGGCAGAAGAGTTTAATTCTGTGTAATGAAAAGAAATGGCTTTGTTTAGGAATATGTAAATTTCTAAACTGAGTCCAGTGGTGATACATACAGTAAACTCTCAAAATAACGGATTAATTAAGACAAAAAATTGCCTTCAGAATTAGAAATTTATTCATTCACGAATTATAAAATATAGAATTTAGAATATAATTCTTTTAAAGTTATATTACAAAATGAGTGTGGGAAAAATGTATATATTCAATATTAGTGATAAAATTCTTGTAAATTTGTATTAAAAGGAAGAAAAAAGTAAAATAATAATAAGATTGTGTCTTTTATTTCAAAATTGATTGAATCCGTGATTTATTGTATTTGTTTCTCCATTATTTTTGCTCTTTTTTGGACTTAGTAAAAAATTTAATAATTGATAAAAAATAGTTTTTTACAGCAATTTTTATTTTAAAACAAACAAACTTTTTGCAAAGAAATTTGAGTTAAATGATTATTTTTATTCTGTTATTTACTTCAAAAATATATTCATAATATTTGTTAAAAATGAACAGATTAAATAATAATTTTATTTATTTTTCCTACATTATTTATAAATATTGATATAGATATACAGAAGAGCAGCAGGAAACTGAAAAAAAAAAATCAAACGAATTCGAATCGTACGTAGAATTAAAGCATATATCACAGCTTAGAAGGACGAGACTCTTTATAACTTCATTGTGAGATAGGTGAAAATAATAGTCGAGAAATTAAATAGGCATATTTATGTGTATATATTAGGGAATTTAATCATTTACTAAGTTCTACATTCCACAAGAAAACAAACTCGAACACGAAAACGCACGACTCTCACTAGAATATAATCTAATAATGACTCCCCAAGAATGATAATGAGAAATACCCCTTTGGCGATGGTGTTGGCGGAATTGTGCCAATGTGTAGGTTGAATTCCGCCAAGGATCGAACACGGGACTTTTGATTTGAATTTCGAGTAACTTATCCACTATACAAAAGTGGCCACCGATGTCTGGTGGCAGTTATTGGCTTATTAAGATGTCACCACAATACTCCCCTACTAGTGAGTCTGTGGAGAGACGAACGATTTTACTGCGCCAAGCGTTATGGCTAGTGTATGAGAGTTTTTGCTGCGGCAAGTGAGTCTGACGATTTTGCGTTGCTGTGTCAAGTGTTGGCGGAATTGTGCCAATGTATAGGTTGAATTCCGCCAAGTATCGAACTCGCGATCTACCGATTTGCAGCCGAGTAACTTATCCACTATACAAAAGTGACTACTTATGTTTAGTGGCAGTTACCGACTTATTGAGATGTCACCACGCCCCTTAATAAGGTAATATCATCGCTATATCAAAAGAGAAAGTTTTATTATGTAACCGCTTCAAAAGAATGATTATTTAAATGTTCCATTCTGTTTAATAATCAAATCATTATTTATACTAGCTGCCTTTTGTGAACAGCTTGTGAACTTAGATGATTAACTGTTTAGACTTTTTAATTTATTAATATGGAATGCCTTTTTTAAAAAAAAAATCGCTTTGTTACTGGATATGACTGAAAAATATGAATTCAATTGAATAAATTTACTGTAAATAAGAAAGTCAAAAGAAAGTACTGCTAATAAATGATTTACAAAAGCACACGTGATTGAATATTTTGATGGATGAGTTTGAATTACATTGTTATAATTAAAAGCATTATTAAAATTAAGTAAAAAAGTTAGTGGAAATGAAATTTATATAATTAAAAAAGCGATTTTTTGAGTTTTAAGATAATATGATTTCAGAAGTTTCGAAATCACTTTTCATAGATAAATATTAGACATTAAGCATCTGCCGATTCGATTAAACTTGAAGTCTATTTTTTGATTTCTTTTGTACCTTCCTTCCTCTAGTTCATAGGTTCCCAACGTGGGCGATAACGCCCCCTGGTAGGAGTTTGATGGTATCAGGAGGGCGTTAAAAAGCCTAGAGAAAATGAGGAGGCGTTGATACGGCACGAAGGAGCGTTAGAGGATTAACCAAATATAGTGTACAATAACTTCAAGGAGCGATTCCAGGACATTTTAAGCATGGATATATCAGACTGGTTTTTGGATCATTTTTCCAATGTCAAAACAACATGATCACCTCAGTTAGAAGAAGAACTAATAGAACTGACGACAAATGAGGATCTAAAAATTAAATTCGGGAATGACTACCTAGAATTTTGGTAGCAGAAGCTCTATTTCGCAACTGCATTCAGGTTTATGGTCGATTGTTCAACGACTTCTGATAGCATTCCACTCTTCATATTTAGCAGAACGTGGATTGAGTGTTGAGGCAACATTGGTAACGAAAAAGAGAAATCGGCTCCATATTACTGCACGCGACCACTTACGATTGTTTTCAAGTGAAATCGAGCTTGATATTAACAAGTTCCTTAAAATGCATCAAATTCAGCTTTCTCATTAGTTAAGTTAGAAATTTGATGTCTTTAAATTTTAATAAAATACTTTTTAATATAATTAAGCATGCGTTTTGATGGGTCTCTGAAACTGTCAATTTATTTATTTAGAAAGCAATAGTTTGTTATGAATTAATTCGTATCATCAAAATCCCTGCCTGTCCTGATGACAGGTAAACTAAAATTTTTATTCCTCTTTTTTAAGTAAAGAAGAAATTCGGTAGCGTTTCTATTTTAACAATATTCTATCTATTAGAATTTTTTTTAAATTCTTGTTTTCCCCATGTGTTATGTAGGCTCTTATTAATCTGGAGTGGGAGGGGGTGATATTGAAATGTTCATTAGAAAAGGGGGCGCAAGTTCAAAAAAGGCTGGGAACCTCTGCTCTAACTGAATGAAATTTTTGATGATACAGAAAACCCTCTACAGATCATTTCTAATAATGCAAATTTTGAGTTCCATTAATTTTCTAAGCGAAACGATAAATTTAATGCAACTGTAAGAAAGTGATCTCACATTTTCTTGTCATTTATTATTGCCATTCGACAATAATTAAAAAGAGCAATTTCTGTGCCACATGCGTTTGTGTTTTATGCATAAATTATTTACTTCGGTTATGCATAAATTGTTTACTTTCAGTTATTAAAACCTTTTTTGCAACAACAAAGTCTACAAAATTAGGAAATAAAGCATTACTTTTATAGCCGATAAAATATTTTTCCGTTCGCGCTGTAATGAGATTTTTTATTTGAACAAAAACTATCTTTTGTATTTTATAATTACTATAAATAAATATAGATGCCATTTATATTAAGAAAAATAATCACAAATTATTATGTGTTTTAAAAAATATCTCTCTATCTGACAAGTAAGAAATTTATGAAATTAGAATATGGTATAATTATACCAAAATAAAGATATACAATTCATTTATAATGAATACACGAATAAATCTTTAGGTAAACGGGCTGATTTATTGTTTCCCTCCTTAATTATTCTTGCAATTATCTGTCACAAGTATTTAATATTTAATAAATACGAGCGACAATATTTTGTTTGTTTTACTGTTCATATTGTATATTACATGTGGTTATCAAAATAATGGAAACACCTTAGATTTATAAAGAATATTTTATTAGTATTGTGTAGGACCACCATGTAATAGTTTCGAGTCGCCTAGGAATCGATTTACACGTCCTGACTCGTATCTAGAGAAACATTATACTATTATTCCTGAAGATATTGTCAAAGTTCTGGGAGAGATACCGATGGAGGATATCGATTCCGTATTGAAAGCTCTAAAACAGACCATAATGGTTCAATTATATTGAGGTCAGGTGAGTGTTTGGACCAAAGCAGAGGTTTAACTTCATCCTCATGTTCCTGAAACCCTGATTGGGCAAGCATCGCTGTATGGATAGGTGCATTACCATCCTGGAAAATTCCATATCTTCCTTCATTGGAT
Organism: Argiope trifasciata; assembly: GCA_026543055.1. Lineage (NCBI taxonomy): Eukaryota > Metazoa > Arthropoda > Arachnida > Araneae > Araneidae > Argiope > Argiope trifasciata. The sequence goes on from JAPMOQ010022550.1 coordinate 261,232, forward strand.
GGACCGGGTAGCTAAATCATAGAATGGATCGGGTCAGCTAAAATTTCTCTGTATACCGTTCCACATTCAATGTAATACCGAAAGTTTCTCTCTGCGCGACCTACTGGAACAGAGCGGATGTCCTTTTCCTCACTGGACACAGACCATTCCCAACATACCTCCACAGATTCCATCTGGCCATCTCTCATTGCTGTAGCTGTGGGGAAATAGGATCCCTAATTCACTATGCCACATAATGCTTACTGACTCTCTCATGGTACATGAGAAAGCCAGAACCACGTCTTGAGAAAGAATGGTACAGGAGAATTGCATCGAATACCCTTTCACGCAGCAAGATCCACTCCATAATAAACTATATTCACAAATACCAAGACAATAGCTGAGACCAAATCGCCAATCAAAATTAGCCTAAACTATAACTTTAAAACTGCTCAAAAGTCCCTGAAATGTGCAGTTCTCAAGAAGAAAACAAAACCACAGGACCTTGACGAACTCTACAGATTTTGACACAACAGTGATTGTTTATTCGTTGATAGATGTCACACAGATTTTCTCAATATCATTTATCAATCTCTTCTTTTCAGTTAGCAATCTCATCTCCTTGTATGTTTAACCCATAGTCAGTATTTGTTTAAGTATTATTGTTCCCGCCATCTAATTATTACCTCATCAAAAAATTGAATACAGTTGTGTAGGATTTGACACCAATGGGATTCTCTCTGGAGATCTGGAGATACCCGGATGGTTTGTCGTCTCCTTCTTTCTTTATTGTTTTTATCTCCTTCTTCCCGTTTCCCCCCCTTCCATTCTGTGCCCTTCTAACCGGTTAGATAACTTAGTGTTATAGGCACCGGGGGCACAGGATGGCATTATGTTATGTACTTCTTCTCGGGGATCCTTAATTTAAGATTTGCGATTGTTACAGCAGAAAATCACGATATGGCTGCTCATATCATGACAAAACCACCTCTATACCTGACAGTTGGAAGCAGACAATTACAATCACGTGTTTCTGCAGGTGTCCTCCAAACGTGCATCTGTCCTGTTATAGGGAAAAGTGCGAAATACGATTCTTCAGACCATAATACTTTCTTCAATTTATCAATCGATCAGGTTTTCTGAGTGCGATACCACCGTAGACGACATTTACCATTAACATTTGTGACAAGTGACTTGGTAATTTCTGCTCTTATTTAGCTTCTGCTCTGTTTTAGATATTACAATTCGCTTCATTACCCTTTGGTATTTTTCACTGAGCTTCTCTTTCCGCCTCTATTTTGCTTTGCCGAGCTTGTCTTGCCTCTCTTTGTGTATACTGTTGTGGTGGTAAGTTCATAAGCCAAATAACAACTTCCGGACACGAGTGTACACTTTTGTCTAGGGGTTATGGTATAAGACTATGGATCCAATGATCACGAGCTCGGATCTCAAGAATACACACTGTCATGACACAATATCTCTAGAAAGGACTAAAATTTCCGTTGTTTCGATCGCAGTTGCTTCAGCTAGACCGGCTCTTACAATTTGGCCTCTCTCAAAAACTGAGAGATCCGACATTTTATGCTTTTGAAAAAAATCCAAGAATTACAGAACTTCAATAAAGCTAACCATAGTACCAGAATATATACATTGCTATTTATAAAAAAGCTGATGGCTGTTACTATATTTTAACGCTTAAGAAGCGCATTCAAAAAAGTCACCCTTATTCACAGCTGTTTCTATTATTTTGATAACCACATGTATTTTGTAGCTAAAAGATCTTATCGTTTTGTATAAAAAATTTACTTTAAACATGTCTCGTTTATAACTCCCATTTTCTTTTAAATGAAAATTTTCAGGATAATATTTCAATTAATCAGTTTTTCACAATTCATTTATAATTTAAAAATAAGTTACGATTCAGATTTTAAACAATTTGAGGAAATAATTTAAAAGACATACATACTTTTTGATTTACAGGGAAAGAAAAAGAAGAAGCAGACAGCTTTCGCCAGGAAGTTTTAAATATCTCTTCAGAACTTACAAAATAACTCTTTAGATACAGAAGAACTATAAGAAGATATCAAAAGGTGGTATCTGTTTTTAATTACATCACCATGGCCATCGTAAGTATATTATTCCTTTTATTATTTCTAGTATCTTGCATTCACTTTTAAATTGAAAAATATTTGCATAAATGTTATATCCAATTTTACACATCGTAATAGAAACTAATCCTTGTAAATAATTCTAAATTCCATTTTAGCCGTTCTTCATTGCTATCAAACGGAAATGCTACGATATAATAGTATCTCAAAATCATCTCATGATATAAAAGTATCTCAAAATTATTTCACGATATAAAAGTATTTCAAAATTATCTCACGATATAAAAGTATCTCAAATTTTTTTTTAACCTGCTTTCTTAAAAAACATTTCGTTAAAAAGCTATGAATTATATAGATATTTATATATTAATTTATTTTTTGTATTTTCGTATTATTTTAATTCATAAACTGGCATTGAGTAATGTTACAAAAATTATATGATTTTGGTTTCCGTTGAGGAAATAAAAAATACTTTTCACTTAATTATTTAATTTATATAAAATAAAATGTTAAGACAAAAAAATTAATTATTTCTGAATGGCATCGGAATTAATTATTGCAAACGATTTATGCATTTCATCAGAATCGTCGTTTTGATGTTTATGTGTTTGTTTCAGTTTTCAAGCATGTCGTAGAAAGAAAATTGGAAAGTTATGCAACAATGAAATGGCAATTCCAGATTGAAAGTTTAAAAAAATATAATACGATGTTTTTTCTGTACTTTGTTAAGAAGCTAAATTCTACTTTTCATTTCCACACAAATGTACCCATTTTTTTAACGAATTTTTTATTGAAAACGCTGCGCTTACAGTACAAGATTGTTAATTGAATATATACATTCGTTTACATGTCTAAGGTTGAAAAATCAGTGGTGTTTTTAGCAAGGCAATTAGTTTTATTTTCTCACTTTTTTTGTTTAGGAAGATTATTTTGCTTTTTCTTTACATAATATTATTCACTTTACAAATGTATAGACTATTTTTATAATTAATTTATTCATGTTGCCTCAAAACCAAATGAAAAAAAGTAATTGCTTATAACACGTAATGTATAATTACACGTTGAATCTTAAAATACATTGTGCATGTGTTTTTCACTTGTGTTTGTTAATGTAACATTTATATTAGGCGCTATAATTTTATTTCTTATTACATTTATATTTTATTAAATTATTTACAACATTTATATTTTCTATTTCAAACAATATTTTTACTATTTAAAATAGAAAAAATATATCATGAATCAGCTTTTAGGTGTTTTAATGCAGAAAAGAAAATCAGTAATCGTATATTCAAATGTTTTTTTTAAAGTTTTTTTTAATTAATAAATCTGAGTTTCTAAAAAATGGTGTCAATAAATGTATTGTTTGAAGTTTAAATCATGCCTAAAGGTTTTGTTCTAAACTCTTATGTGTTGAGATAAATAAAAAGCATTTTTCAGTACTCTGATGAGAATATTGAAAAACTAATGTATAACAGCTAAATTAACAAATAATTTAACTTAAAGTATCACTAATTCAAAAAAAAGCTGATATAATTTTGATCAGGTTAACATCAATAAGGCTAAGAAATAAGTTAATTGAAAAGAATATTAAAAAATCGGAGTAAAATTTAAGAAATAAGAATATTAAAATATTTAATTGAATTTCTGATGTAATATAACCTACAAAAATACCACGAAAATAAACAGTCATTTCAGTCAATAAAAAATTATTCTTGTCATTTTGATACTGATTATATTAAAAACAGTCTAAAAAACGTGTCATTAAAAACAGGTTTAATCTGCATTTATATTTATAATAAAGCTCAATGTGTGTGCATATTGGCGCTCTACCAACCAGACCGTTCGATTACAGCTATCGAATTCAACACAGGCTTGCCTTGCAGGTCGGAAATGTGCACCTTGGAGCGATTTTTTAAAATTTTTTGTTAGAATTTTAATTAATTAAAAATTAATCAAAATTTTAGAGCTTTCCTGTCAAAAATCCTTTTAGTTCCCCTCCGCCAAATGAGTAAGGCATCAGTTCCCCCCCCCCACGCTAATAAGGTTGGGCTTAACATATTTTCGGCCGATTATTTCGAACGATTCTGTTATTTTCTTAATGTTGGATGCATTTAAAGTTAAACATTGTTAGTTAATCGATCTGTCGGATTCATTCTGAGGTACTTTTGAATTAAAATAAAACACAATATGGAAAATTAAAAATTTCTAATCTGCGTAGTGTTACCCCAACTGGAGTAGAAAATTAAAGCATGCACATTGTGTTCTGATTGTTGACTACTCTATTTTCAATGGATACGGACTTGGTTTTACATGTTTATGTAACATGTTTTCGATCATTTATTTCAAGTCGTTTATTATTATGTTTATTTTCTTAGTGTTTGATACATTTAAAACTAAATACCGTTAATTAATCGATCTGTTCATGATGAATGTGAGAAAATTTTGTTAAAAACTTCTTGAGATATCACATAACTTAAGAAAAATATTCTTTAGTACCCATAAGGTTTAAATTCGCGATTCTGTTTATAGTAAACGTATTAAAAAAAAGCTTCGTTTCAGTAAAAAAAATTCCTTGTATTAATTGCAGATTAATCATTTCCACTTTAAATTAAAGCATAAATTCTACCGGAGCTAACAGAAAATTAGAGAGATACATATTACATTATGACTGAAGGCCTTTATACTACTATGAGTGAATTATATGACTTCTTCTTCTTGCATACAGCCCACCACCCCGCCACCACTGAAAGTAGCAGTATCGACAGGATTTGTTGTGGTCGACTGCTGAATAAGTATTGTCCAACTTTACATTGACCGAACAGTCAAACTAACATTCCTTTCGGGGTAGTAAATAGCTGCCTTTCTCCCCATTTGCACACTCTCAAACAGTTGGAATGAAATTATCCATCTTTAACATCATATCCTTCAGGGTTTTGAGATTACCTGGTACCATCAATACTGTACTTAAATCCTTTTTGACAGTCTTCAGGTCCTTCCTTAATTCTCCATACATTCCATTATGAATTATATGACTACCAAAATTTGCAGATTAAAATTATTTTGATAAAAGAGCTATTACAATAGGAGTTACATAAAATAATTAATTGTAAAAATCTTAACGAGAATTAAGATTGGTCAGCCCGCTGGTCGCCAAAGGCGGCTAGTATTTAATAAGCAATTTATGGTAAGAAATATGTAGTGAATTATGTGAGTATTAAATCATTCTTTTCTTAACTCCTTTTGTGTATGTATTATGCAAAATCAGTAAATGCAAGCGATAGTGGCAATAAATAAGCACACAAATAATTGTATCATTGCATTCGGTGTTTGCAAATAAGTGAACAGAAATAATTTCTTCGTGTTTTCTTTATAAAATTATATATTTACTTCACAAACGAATGATCAGTTGTGTATCTATTGTATTATAAAAATCTTCTTTTCCTTCTGTAATTTGATTTCACTTATAAATATCTTTGACCAGAACTTGTACGTTTCTTTAATCATTTATTATCATTTTTCTTATCGAAATTCCAATATGTTACTTCAGATTCTGAGAATATGTGCGGAGTTCATCCGCATTATAGTGACGGTCACCCGTCCATACTCTGACTACGTTTTGGATTTTCTTTACCGTCTGTTTATGGGTAAAACGCAGAAGCTTCCCCCCATCGACAACAAAATTCTTCTTATGCCAGCTGTAGAACTAGCGGAAAAAATAAGAAAGAGACAGGTAAGTGTTTTAGCAATATTAGAAAGAGAAATTTATCGATTAAGTTTTACATTTTCTTTTACTTTTGGAACTTGCGACATCATAACAATAATTTCTTGTTTTGTAGGAAGAAAATATTTTTAAAATTTTCTGAAGACGTCAATTTTTTAAAACTTTCTTGTTAACTATTAAGTAGTCAAAATGTTTTGTATTATTCAAACAAATATCTACAAATTTAGAATTTAGTTTTTGGGATTTTCCTGGCATTTATAAATTTCTTCATGAAAAATTCAAATTACAGTCGTTAAATGCACAGAAAAAATTAATAAGTAGCTATAAAGATATGGGAATTAGAAAACTAGTTAAAATTTTAATCCAATCTTTCATTTTATCCAATCTCAATTTTCAAAAAATGGAAATCTGCTACAGCAACATTTTAAGTTATCAGGAGTGAGCATTATTTTTTTAAGTCCGCTTCAAAGTTTGGTAGAAAACATGTTCTCAGGTGACTCATACTTTGCAATCTCCAACATTTAGAAAAGCGACAGTTTTTCAACATCTCAAAATCAATCGGGTTTTAAAATATTTTTTATACCCCCAATTTTTTTCCGTGGAAAACCAGTTTAAACCGTTTTTAAACAATCACGTGAATACCAGATTATGCATACGTCGATGTTTAAAAAACAATGTGCATCTTTTTCTTCCCATCTCAAAGTGTTCGAGCTTCAAAACATTATCTCAAGGCAAAACACTTTTTAACCAGATAGAAAAACAAAAAATTATAGATATACTGTTTACTATTCATACAGGAAAATCGGGTAAATGTTGGTCATTCGCCCTGAGCTGTAATTTCGTGTTGTCTATAAGTAGTCAAATCTTCATTATAATTTTCTAATAATCCAAAAACGATAAAACGTAAATTTTCTGTCAGCACAACATGAGGTTTCAAGATCCGCAAACCAAAACAATATAATTTTTTCACATAATAGTAATAAACTCATTCCATTTTATCTATACTTATAATAAAGCTCAATGTGTGTGTGTGTGTGTGTGTGTTGGCGCTCTACAGGCCAGACCGTTCGACCTACAGCTACCAAATTTGGTACATGTATACCTTGTAGGTCCGGAATGTGCACCTCGGAGCCCTTTTTTCGAATTTTTAATTAGAATTTGAATTAATTAAAATTTAAGCGAAATTTCGACGTTTTTCCGCCATAACTTCCGAAAATATTATTGCACAAGCATGATTTTTATATCAATTTAAAGATAAAAAAATTAGATTTCTAACGGTATCAGTATTTTAATGTATAATTAAGCTACTATTTTTAACGAATTTTTAAAGAAATATTTTAACTATGTTTTTTATCACGTGACTGGATAAAATAGAAGAAAACTATGCCGGAAGTTCAAATAAAAAAAACCTATCATCGCAAAATAAATCTACAGAAATGCAACTGTCAGCACGTGACTGGATAAAATAAAATAAATATAAAATGTGATATTTTCTTTAAAAAATAAATGCAAAGCAAAGCAATATCTATATCATTAAGTCAATAAATCTTTATTTACGGTAAACCTGATTGAATTTAGACAGGATATGCATTGAAATCTCGACTTAATGGCATATTTATGTAATCGTTTGCAATATCTGTATCATTAATTTAATACTTTTTTCCCTTACTCGCTTTCTTTTAAAAAACATATTTAATATTTTGGCAACATCATCGAATTTTTTTTTTAATATTTTGGAAGCATGCCCGATGGTTTAAACTGATTGATTTATAAAATTAAAGAATATTATTAGGAAAACGCGTTCTTTTAGAGCTTTCAGTCCATCGTCTTAAAGAAAATATTAATTTCAGGCCAATACATGCCCGGAATTACTTCAAGGCTGATGAATATGTGATTTAATTGAAAATTTTAGAACGCTTTACTCATGGCGAACCAGTTGGTCGCCAAAGGTGGTTCAAAGTTCAAAATAAAATAAATATCAACCTTTGATGACTATTTGTTTACCCTCGATATAAGCGTTCATGATTGTTAAACTGAATATATGGAATGCGTATATTTAGAATTTCATTTTATTTCATAAGATTGAGGTAACTAAATTAATGAATCTATCAGTCCATTAAAAATTACTACGTAAGTAAATTTTTTAAAAAAAATGAAAATAAGTTTCAAATACTACAGATGTATAGAATAAATTGTATCCAGACTTTTAATAATGGTTTTTATTATTTTATTTCTGCTATTCTAATACAAACTTTTAAAATATTCTACCAAAGAACAGAAAATAACATCGGTAGATCACTGTACATATATCCTGTGCATATATGTACAGGTTAGTGAACAGAAATAATGATCTTGTCGGGAAATTAATTTATTTGAATTAGTGCCCTCGAGTGTACAAATATGTTTTCTGTGATCGTATACTGAATAAATTAGCTCAGAAACGACTAAATTTGTTGAAATTCTTTCAAAATGATTTTGGAATAGGACAGCATTTGGTTAAAAATTCTATTTTTTTTTTATATTTATGTATAGATCAGTTGTGAAGAAATAATGAAAGCTTATATTGAAAGAGCTAAATCTGTTCATCCTTACATTAATGCCGCCGTAGATGAACGCTACGAAGAAGCACTAAAAGATGCGAAGAAAGTTGACAAATTCTTGGCGAGTGGCGTTAAATCCGAAGAAGATATCGCCAAAGAGACACCACTTCTCGGAGTTCCATTCTCTTGCAAAGAGACAATTGGTATTACAGGTAAGATAAGAGTTATATGATAAGGAAATTTTATTTTTGTTAAACTCTCTAAAATATCAATTCAGAAATGATTGTAGAAATGAAAGTCATTGATGAAAAATGTGATTTTCTTTTATATTTTATCTTTCTAAATATTTATTGGCAAATTAGTTTGTTCTTTATGGATCACATATCAGTTTTGAGCACATTAAAAAAAGAATATGTGCTTCTATTCAACGAATAATTGTTTTAGGAAAAGTTACATTTCAGACACGAGAAAATAGGTCCCAGTGACCAATTTAAAAAAATTAAAAGAAATAGAATCAATCATGGGCTAGATTTAAACACAAATCTTTTGTTTACCATTAACTTTAGCTCAAAGACGTTATTTCTAATTAATTGCATATTTTACATTCCTCGCATTGAAAAACCGTGTCACTTGTGATGATAATTAGCAACAAGTTACTTCACATCATCATCACCTTGCAACTTCTCACCAAAATGAAAAAAAAAAACTTAAAGTTCCAAAATTATTGAAAAATCACAGGAGGTGAGATCTGGGCTGTAAGAGAGCTAATGAAATATTTCTCTGATACAAATATTTGAGTTTGCAACCTTCATATGGGGATACGACGATGTTTTAAATTTTTTAAATATTACACCCTATAAAGAAATATCAATATAACTGTCCTTAACAATGACGATTTCTTGCGAATTGCTCAAACTAATTACATTACGTGCGTACTCTTAGGAATGTTATGCAAACGTGGTATAAAATTTAAATGGAACTTGTGTTCTGTATGGCCCATCTTTATAAGAATGGCGTTACAAAAATTGAAAGCCGATCAATATTAGAAAGCCAGCTACAATTGTATGAAGCTCTGATTGACTAGTTTAAAATTTAAATTAAGGAATCCGGGGACAGTGATTCAATAATTAGTGTAAAAACTGATAGAGAATATAAACAACTTATAAAAAAAGTAAAAATTACATCGAAATATATAATCAGAAACAGCATTTAAATAATATTTGGAAAAATTTAAATGACAAGCTAGTATTTGGCAAAACTTTCCATTTTACGTGACAATGCTTTATCCTTAGAGAAGACGTGAGAGTGTTGAATTTCATAACACCTGCTGAATCCTTCTTAGTAATATATAATTTACTCCTTTTCACAGAAGTGTTGTTTGGACACATACGCCTTTTGGAAAAATACAAGGCATTTTGCTAGAATTTGTCACTGTCTTCCCAATTCTTCGTCATCATGGTTTAAAATATTTTCATGTTTCAGTAATAGACATGCAAATGCTTGTAGGGGAACGTCCTCATAAAAATCTTTTGAAATTTTTAAAAGCAATTCGGTTTTACCATCTTATTTAATACTTCCTTTTATTGTCATTTCTTACATCTTGTTTATAATGTTGAGAGACATTACAATGTAATTTTATCAAATTGTTTCTACTTTTACATACTTTGATACAAGACGAGTATTTTATATTTTAATCATATGTCTGACGCAGTATGGCCAGCTATGGCTCTTGTGCCACTAAACCACACAATCCAATCCATCCCAATTATTCTTCTTCACCTTCTTCTTACGCAGAGTCCCATCTTTTCGTCGTTTCAGTATTTTTTAACCACGCCATGCTCTCTGTGTGAGTTAAGGACTTGAAACAGTTAAAACTGAAATTTAACTTCAACGCTGGATCCTTTAACATATTCTGTTGGCATTTTCAGTGATACTTTCATAATATCAGTATGTACTTCGTTTGCTATTTTATATAGTAAATTGTTGAATTTCAAATTAGCATGTGTAATGTTTAATCAGCTACATTATGTTTTATAACAAATAAATCGATTTTATGATTAAATTATTCATTTTAGCCAGCAATCTTTAATCTGGATATTATTTCTGGACCAGAGGGAGCATAATTTAGTCAGATTTTTTATTTGTGATTTTTCCTATTTATTTCTTTTATTGTTTTTTAATTTCCTTTCTTTCTGGTTTTCTTTTCAGGAATGAAACAGACATCGGGGCTCGTGCGTTCCAAGGACCACAGGGCCGAGAGAGATGGAGGAGCGGCAGAAATGTACTTGAAGGCCGGTGCTATCCCCTTCGTCGTCACCGATGTACCGGAACTCTGCATGTGGTGGGAGAGCTCCAACCATGTGAACGGTTTGACGAAAAACCCTTACGACAACACAAGGACAGTCGGGGGGAGCTCTGGTAAGGATTTAAGTAGTAACTGTGCGAGATTCATGCATGAAAAAATAAACAGCTGGACAATAATTTTTCCCACTTTTTCATACGTGGTCATTATGTGTCAAGTTTAGTGTCAAATTATATTAGAGATAATATAGACTTTTAAATGATACAATAAACAAATTTGGTACAGATCTGCACTTTTGGCGAGAAATTCACACATCAGATTTCATTTATAAAGGTTGTTGCATGTTCGATAATCAGACCGACAGATAATCATTTCT
>JAPMOQ010022550.1:272660-317544 GCA_026543055.1 Argiope trifasciata
GCACTTTTGGCGAGAAATTCACATATTGAAGCTCATTTATGAAGCTTGTTGTATGTTCGATAATCAGACCGACGGATAATCAGCTCTTCATGGACTGATCCACAATTTCATAGAATTAAAAATTGTAATGATAAAATCCATTCTAGATTTCATACACCTAACTTTGGTCTTGTGTCCAGGATGTTCACATGAGCATGGGTGACTAAAACATTTACAATCACAAAAAAGTAACTAAAAATGAATAATAGATAGATATTTTTTGGTTTGGTAAATATTATTTTACTATGCATGTAATCAATTTTTGTATAAAACAAAACTTTTGATATATATTTGTAATTTCTTGTACACAATTCATTAGTTTTCTTTTTTTTTTAGGGGGAGAAGGTGCCATAATTACGTCAGCCAGTTCTATTATCGGTATCGGTAATGATATAGCAGGTAGCATACGGATCCCTGCATCATTCTGTGGAATCTACGGGCACAAACCATCTAGAGGTATGCATACTCCTCAAATAATTTCATTGAGCTTGAAACATTTCTATTTAATTTTGAAATATTGAGGTTCTATTTTGGTAGATGCGTATTGTCAAGCAACAATTTTGCAATCGCTTGTGATTTTTATATAAATAATATCTCCAAATAATGCTTTATGTATATATAACAGCTCCTATCATCCACCCGTTTTTCATTTTACTTTTAGATAACGTTGCTTGAGAAAGATCCAGTATCAGAATGAAAAGTTAATAGTGAACTCTATCAAGTTGACCGTTTCTAAATTTAGACGTTCTCTCAGTCGATACCAATTAAAAAAACCATGGAATGAATTGAGTTTTAGCAAGAGTTATTCATTTTAGTCCCGGTGGTTGTTGGAAATCTTTCAGGTTGTTTTTTAAAACTAAAGATCTCGTCTTCCAACTGTTAAAGTTTCAGCAGACCCTCTACCACAGCTACCATCTATGTCTTCAAATATTGTATAGTTCAACAAAAACTGCGAATTTCACCTTTTTTTATTGGTCCTTGATTCATAGACATAGTTAATTATAAACACCCAAATGGATTAAATTACAGCACAACGAGAAATATATCTGGTTGATGGTCGCATGCTTGATGCGCTGTTGCTGGAATGATTACCCAGTTTTCATCTCATGATAATTAAAATGTGAATAATTATTTTCTCTTGATATTTAACAGAAAGTCAATTACTGAAATTTGCTCTAGACTTATATCTTAAATGATACCTAAATGCTGCAAGATAGTTTATAGTCATAGCTGATTTACTCTTTCCCTTTTGTGTGAATCCTTGATTCATAGACATATGAACCAATAACTCATAAATCAAGGACATCAAGGAAAAATAGACTATAAAAAAACCAAATGAAGTAAGAAGAAACACATTAAGAGGGCTATCTGGTTGACGGTCTGATGCATTGTTGTGGGAAAGATTTATTCATAGTGAAACTAAAACATGAATAATGTTCTCACGAAATATTCAAGGAAAGCTATTACCAGAACTTAAGTTAGTTAAGTTAGATGGTTTCGTTTGGTAATGACTAGGGGCTTCAGTATCAGTTAAAACAAAAGAAATATCAGATTTCTCTTTTTTGTGGATCCTTGGTTTATGGACATTCATCAGCTATTATAAACCGGCTATGTTGTTTCTTATGGCACCTGGTCAAGCCCACTGTTACGAAGACAGCTATTTAAGCCGTTAGGGTGTGTATCTTGATTTTTTCAGTAGCACCATCTAGCGGCCAAGAATATGACTTTGCCACACACGTGTCACAACCCTATTTACGAGGTGAATTTCATTCATGATTTTTTATTCACTCAACCACGGCTCTTAATTTAGACCTGAATCGGAGAACGATTACCTCTGATCCAGTATCCCCCCCAGTGGTATTACTTTAATAAGGAAGACTTTGTGACCATGACAAATTTCTATGTCAGTCACCACCACAAACGGGAAAACATTGAACTCACAACCTAACGGACACGAATCCAACACCCTACTAATCTGAAAACCCTGGCCTGCTATTATAAATTAAATGGTGTATGGCACAACATATTGAGAGGGCTATCTAAGGGACAATCATGCTTAATGAGTTGATTGAGAGGTTTTCTGGCTTTCTTCTATGTGAAATAACTAAAACATAAAAACTTCTTAGTGAAATCCTTCAGAAAGACAACTATTCGGACTTACTCCAGATTTTTACCTCGGTTAATAGGTGCTGCAGTATCGCTTTCAACAATAGTTGTTATCTGTAGAAATCTAAGAACGGTTAAGCCACAAACTGAACCATGTGCGGGTCACTCTATGCCACCTTGATTTGTTGACGAATCTTCTAGTTGATTTCAATCCAGTCAACTACAGTAAAACCTCGTTACAATAATATTTTAGGGACCAAATAAATATATTGTTGTAGAGAGGCATATTGTTATATCGAGGGCCCACATATTTTGAGCATTTAATAAGAGTTTTTTTTTATTATTATTAGTTTAAGGTGCATAACATACTACTTTTAAGTCTATATTTAGAAGAAATTAATTTGTAAAATACTAATAATAGTGGTTTAAATACTAAAAAAATAAATAAATAAGATAAATTCAGAAAATAAGCACAGAAATATTCACATACCTGAAAACGCTTTTTATTGAAAATAATCCAATATTTTTGTTTGTTTATTCATTTTTGTAACTGTTAAGTTCACCAATACCAATTTTCGAACTTGTTCGAATAAGTTATCGATTATGAAACTTGCTTGACCGGTTTTTGAGAGTAGAAACGGAAAAGTGCTGGCGACATTTCACCGTGTGATAAGGCCTTTAGGGAACAATACCGCCTGAAAGAAAAAAAGGTTTAAACCAAATGTTTCGCGTAGAACTCAAAATCGTTAAAGACTATAAAACAACCTTTGAACTCACTTTTCAGTACGTCACTTAACAACACCCCGCCTCCATCTCCCCCTGTTCCTCTAACAAAGGGCACTTGCTCTGTGACAAGGTGACCAGACAGGTCTAGATGTCCTTAAACCTTATCAGAATTCCAAAACTTACTGGGAAATGAGACTAGGCACACATTTACACTTCACCCCCCCTCACCCACTCCAATTCCCAAAAGGGTGGTCTCCATCTGTTTTGAAATCTGAACAATAGCTATTTATTCAGGGATAAGTTGAATATCCACAATGAGTCTTAATTGACGGAAAAAATAACAAAAGAAAACGAAAAAAAAGAAAGCATTTGAAAATCAAAATATTATTATAAAGGGAGAAAATAATACTGAAATTTAGATTGAAAAAATCGTTTTACAGAGGTTTATTGTTCTAGAGAATATCGCAATATTGAGGGGAGATTAACATTAGTTTATATGCAAAATCGCCGGGACCACAAAACATTATTGTAGTAGAGGGAGTTATTGTTGTATCGGGTATCGTTGTAGCGAGAGTTTACTGTATATTCAAACCGCCAGCATTTTACTTGGTTATTCTTAGTAAACCGAAAGAAACGTAATTGCTTTCATTTAAGTATTCTTGATGAATTTGTAACATGCATTTTCATTCTTTATTGAATTCAGGTATCGTGCCGAATTGGGGAATGTTTCCCTACTGCGAAATGAAGACAGAGAAAGAAGATCGGACCATCGACTTTGTGAGCACAGGCCCCATGTGCCGATACGTTCAGGATCTTCCACTGCTGTTGAAGGCTCTTTCTGGTAATGATGAAAGATTGAAGTTAGATACAAAGGTAAGCCTTTCTATTCAGAAGGTTTCAAATGTCACGGGATGTAATGCTAATTTTGCCGTACCTATGATTATAAATTTATAATTCATTTTTTTCGTAATTCATGTATTTTCAAGAATAGAATTCTTAATCCAAATTTTATAGATAGATAATGTTGGAAGTAGACTCATAATTTGAGGAAAATTAATGCTTTATAAGTATAGCCGCTTTGATTATCCCTAGGCAATATGTTTATGACTATAATTATCGCCATTCTAAAGTCAAAGGGCACGGAGCTTTAGATTTTAAGTAAACGCTCTAAATATACTTCATATACAAAAAAAAAAAAAACCTGTTGAAAGTAAGCTACTCCAAAGCTTAATAATGGTTTTGTTTTGTAAATTGGCGAAAGTATGACTGTAAAGCATTTTATCGAGACGGAACTTGTCAGGCCAAATGCTTAAATGGTTTTGGAGGAATGCTGCGCGTTTTAGAACTCACTTAGAATGTTCCTTATTTGGTTTCCATGAGTTCCAACCCACGGATTCAAACCTTATATTTCAGGATAGGAAAGCATCTAATATTTATCTATTTCCGAATTGCTTTAATTATATTAATACCTCATATATCAAATTTTCCTCAACACTCTGATGCAAAATACTTGCAGATGAGACAAAATGCTTATATATATATATATATATGTTTGCAAAATGTTAGTTGGTGTCCTGTCCTGGCACTGGAATAGCGTGTCTTTCCTGGGTGCATGTTACTTCAACAAAGGATTTTAAATATCAAATTTGGACTTGATACCTTTACACTTGTTAAATTTACTGAGTACATGAACCTTCCAGACAGATCCGAATTTCAAGCATCATTAAAAACTTGCGACTGGATATTTTAATATGTATATTGTGTTAAACTATAATGCGATTTCGGATTTTGATTTCACATATGCAGATAATTAGCAGACATTTTCATCCTCTTCTTTTATAAATTGGAGGAAAATTGCGAGTAAAAAAATAAATATCTAATGAAGTATTAAAAATGGTTTGAATTGCAATAATGATATAATGTTATCAAAAATTAAACAAAAAATATTGTAAAAAATGGCGGAAATTCAGATAAATAAATTGGCATTATTTTATTGGCTGTTAAAAATTTTTTTAAATGCATATGCAAACCCTTTAAGGTATATTATATATATATATATATATATATATATATATATAATATAAAATCTCATGCGTATGTAATTATGTAATGTATGCATCATATCAACGTCAACATATACTAATTCTCTATTATTATTTGTGCAGATGAATGTTAAAAAAAACTTTATTTTTCCCAACAGGTTAATTTCAGAAACATTAAAATATACTACATTGAAGAATTCCCAGGCATCTTGAATGCTGCAGTACCAGATGTGAAGAAACGCATTAAAACTGTAAGTAAACCAAAGAAAAACAGATATAAATAATTCATGCCGTTTTAATTGACATTTTTATCGATTATAATTATTTTCCTGTTATGGACGCTTAATATAAAAAAAATTTTAATCTGTGTATATCTTATGTGTTTTCTGGAAACAGAATTCTCAGATAAGATTAAAATCTTTGATCATAACAACAGAAAGGACAACTTAACAGAACAATTATTTATTTAATTTATAATTTTTCTGTTATTAATTTTACTAAAGATTTCAGCAAAAATAGTAACTGAAATCAAGTTGAAATCATAAACCTTTATTTTGATTCAATGTCTGTGGTTATCAAACACTTATAACCGCCTCAAGAAAAAAAAACACTCAAAATTTAACTATCTGTCTTTTAGTTCTATTGGTCTCGCCATCTGTTGACCGATATTTTAATGAAAATATCTTATATTTCTTATGACAGAGCTTCTTAAATTAAAACAATATCAATATTAGATGTGAATAATACTTATTACGCTGCAAGAAGTTTAATTATTGAAAGTATTTTAAGAATTAAAATACGAAATATTTCTATCTCTTCAGAGAACTGATAACACGAGAAATTAAAGAAAGAAATATAGCTAATATATGTTATTTTTTAAAGATGTTCTACTATCGGTTTAAAAAAAATCACTTTATAATGAAAATAATCCTTTCAACCTTTTTGAATTGATTTAATCTGATTATCATTTAATGAAACCTTTCTTCAGATTATTCACTGAATTATTACTTTTATGTGTGAATATTCTTATGTTAAGTTCTTACCATAAATTCTCTACTTTATAGATAATTTTATGTTTAAAAAATGTTCTTCCCTATAGGTGATATACAAGTAAGTCAGATAATAAATTATGTGGACCTATTCATAAAATGATTCAAATTACGAATCAGCTATTCATATCTATTACATTCACAATTTAAATATTATTTCCATGTTATCAAAAATCTAAATGCCGTTTGTATTCTCTTTCTTTGTTTAATATTTAGTAAAATATCGTTTATTCAAATGCTTTTTCATTTTAAAAGCCTTGTTTCATTTTTTTAAAGGTTGCTTGCGTTTCTGAAATGTATACATTCATATTATTATACTGAAGCAAAAGAATGTCAGACATGTAAACATCCATATCATTATAGATATATAGTTTATTATTATATCCTAAGTAAAAATTAACCTCTAAAATCCTGGTAGCATTTTATGGAGAAAAGTTATAACAAAAAATATCAAATTCATGATATTATCTGGAATTCAAAATATCAAGCAGAAAATATAATACAGAGATAGCCTTATTAATACAAAATATCTAATAATTGCATTACAATTATCCGACATTCAGAATATCAAACCGAAAAATTAAGACAGAGCTAGTCTTATTAATAAAAAATACTCAACAACACTGTTACGACGATATTATATATCCAGCATTCAGAATATTGAACTTGATCGTGGATCTCAAAATAGCCTGGCTCAAACAAGCAGACAGACATTCGGCATCAAAATAAGTAGATTTTGTCATGAAATGTGCTATCTAAATTGCAGATTTTGTCATGAAATGTGCGATCTAAATTGCACAATGACATGCATTCGTCGATAAAGCTACATATACATGATTGGATATGCTTAAAAATATGGATTGGAAGCAAGATGACTCTAGTTATGTCTGTTATGAAAGAATGTCTATTAAAAATTAGTTTAATAGAGATTATATGAGTCTTTAGCATTGTGGTCTTCAAACTGGGTTCCACAAAACCTTAAGGTAACATATGCAACAAAAGAAAAAGGAATCTTTTCTCTATCGAAAACATTGTTCTATAGATATGCACCCACAAATAACAATTATAGAGCTGGATTTCAATTGTTGTTGTATAAAAGAAACAAACAAAAAAAAACTTGAGGATAATTCTAATCAATATATGCAATATTATAAGAATTGTTTGACACCGATGCACAAATTATGCTCATTATTAAGTAGTTGAATAAAATACCATACTACAAATTCAAAATTCAGAAACATCTTTTATATTCAGTTTTATTATTACCACCAACAATACAAGATAACTACAAATGTTAGGCTTACATACTGTTTTAAGGAAGCTACAGGGCAGAAAATTGTGTAATTCTGCTTTTGCCTTTGTCTTTGTTTCTTCTTGCTCCAGAGGAATCCGAGATTCTCTCTACTGAATTAAATCTTCTCGCATCTTTCTACAAGATAACATGCCTAAAAATTTTCAATATGTTTGTGTAATTTCACATACTGCTTAAGTATTACTCAGGGAATGGCGATTTATACTAAAGAAAAACATCGTAAATAACGACTTACGATAGCGCCTTTACCCGATTGAATCTTTTCCACATATTTATAAAGTGAACAAAAAGGGCTCAAAAATTTTAAATAATCTGAATCATAAAACCTGAAAAATGTAGCAAAAATTCTAAGTATAGCATTGATAGGTCGTGGAATTTTTTTAAGATAGGGAAAAAAAAACACCGACTGATGTCAAAGGTACGAACGATTCAGTTATACATATACAAATGAGATAGTCAATTATAAATACTAACTCTCTTGATCAAATTTTCCGTTGCATACCATAATGCAATTGAACAAGGATGTTGAGTGGAAAAGATAAAGCTTTGTTTGTAAAGCTGTTTTAACTGAATGAGGAAAGCGGCTGCTGTACTTAGAAAAATAGTCATTCCGACTTCAGAAAAACGGGGAGATTTCAGAAATAATGGCAGGCATCATGAAGCTAAATCAGCGATTTGTGGAAACTGGATCGCAGAAGGACAGTCCGGACAACCAAATCTAAAGTAGACACATTGCTGCCAAAATGGAAACATTAGCGTCAGAGTTTAAATGTGGAACACACATTGCTATAATAAATAATGTGCTACATTATTTTTGTTATTTGCCTGCATTTTCTTTCACTTATATATAAAAGAGCACCTATTGGTTTAAAAAAATGTTATTTATCTTTCTTACCTTAAAAAACTCCCATGACTTATAGATCTAAACTTGCAAATCGTTTTTTTATAAATAATCCTGCTTAATTTTCAGGGTTTTATAAACTTTTAAAGTTTTTATGGACCTTTTGTCCTCCCTGTGATATTAATTTTATTGATATCTGTTTCCTCGTCTTTATATTTTCTTTATATATTTTATAATCATAAAAAATAATTTCTTTCGAGAAAAAAATTGTATAGCTTTATTCTTAAAAAATAGTCACTTATTCATAATTTCTCCTTTGCAGGCAGTAAAACACTTCAGCAATGAATACGGCATTGAAGCAACTCCTCTGGTATGTCCCGAGCTACAACACGCCTTTTACATTTGGGAATCCAAACTATTGGAACACGATGGCCCACCTTTCCAGTTCTATTTGAAAGGAAATAACAAGAGTATCAACCTGTGGTTGGAACTATTTAAAAGCATAATCAGGTGCTCCGAACATACCCTTCCAGCTATATACTTTGGAATAGTAGACAGAAGGAAGAAAGACGACTTTTACCAGTTCTGCCTCGACAAGTACAAAGCAATCTATCGCCAATTCAAGGAAATTTTCGAAGAAGAAGACGCTATTCTATTGGTCCCGACACATCCAGAACCTCCTCCTCACTACTTAATGACCATTCCCATGTATCCTAACATCGCTTATACTTGCATATTCAACATACTGGGTTATCCGTCTACTCAAATACCTGCTGGATTGAGCAATGGCGCTCCTGTTGGTATCCAGGCTGTAAGTGGACCATTTAAAGATCATCTTTGCTTAGCTGCTGCGGCGGAATTGGACAAAGTTTTCAGTGGCTGGATTAGTCCTTGTAATGTTAATGTATAAAGAAGAATCCCTAGATTATTCTATTTTGTAGTGTTTGTGGTCTTTGAATCATATCATTATGTTTTTGTAAGCTTGCATTTCTGATATTAAGGTCACTGTCTGAACTTTTTATTTAGTAGTAAATTTTTTTCCATAACTTTCAGTAGCCATTTTCAAAATTCATTGAATATTTTTTTAAAAAAGATATTATTTGTATATTAAAAATATTATGAATGATTTTTTAAGTATATCAAAGAATAAAATACTTATTAAATAAAATTTGCTTCTTTAATTTTCTAAGTTTAAACTCTTTAAGTCACACTATAAAAAAATTTATTACACATAATTTTTTTAATCTTAAAAATGGAAATAAACCATTCATTTCGATTATTTAACAAAAAACATTAATCAAAATATGAAAAATAATAATAAAGGATGTTCCAAAATTAACGGAAGACTTGAATTTGCCACCATTCGTGTAGAAAGGTGTTGGGAACCCTATTAAAAAGCATTTGGCAGCTGATAAATTAGATTTAATAAAAATAGAGAGATAGAACAACGTATTAACGCAAGATTTGAATTAAATAAAAAAGAAAACGGTTTTTTTAAAAAATTATTGCATATTTATTGAATTGTAAAATACAAATTATGTATGGAATAAAATAGAATTATGTATGGAATAAAATAGAATTATGTATGGAATAAAATTAGGGCAAATGACCTCCACGACTTTGCTGTCCCCTGCGCATTCTTTTGTCGAAAATTTCAATGAGATTTTGCATAAGCGTGACTGAATTTAGTTGATTCAACGTTGAATTTTCTCCTTCAATATATGCATGATTGTTTACCTCTGACTTCAAATAATCCCTTAAAGAAAATCTGATGGCGTTAAATCGTACTATCTGGGGGGGGGGGGCATCTCGAACTGTGGCCTCAAATTTTCCTTATTTCTGAAATAAGTTTAACAATAAAAACAGGTTATTTTTTCGTGTATCATGTAACAGTCCATTTTACTAACCTTAAACTACCAGCTGTAAAATGGTTTTTGATGAGACTACCAACAATTCATCATGTATTAATTTAGCGAAACTTCATATTGTTTTTTTAGCAGGATGATTCACATATAATCTCATCATTTCACAGATTCAAAATTAATATAAGACAGCAAATAAAATGTTTATTATTATTATAAAACAATTATTCACTTTTAATAAATCAATACATACCATCATTAATGACAAGAATGCACTGCATTAAACATATAGCGAAAATCTTAATGACAAGATCATATTGATGTGTTTTAATTTGTATTTTTTTACCCTTATTGGTATCTTTACTGTTGACGAGCAGCATTGCCAGCTGAAAGAAAATATTAAACTATATGGCTGACTTTGAACATCTTGGTAACTTGGTAACAAATTATTCCATAAGCTATTGTCTTTTGTAATATTATTTAAGGCTTCATATTGTTACAATACTATTAAATATCGTTAAGTTTTAAGAGACATTGACTAGGAATTTTTTAACCTGCTTCTAATTTTGCAGAGTTTTTCATACAGACATGTTTTTACCATTCTAACCATATGTTTGGCGCAGTATGGCCAAATTTGGCTCTTGTGCCAGTAAACTCAACTATCTTATCCTATCCTATCTGAACAAATTCAGATTTTCGCGGTGTATTAAAATATATCTCACCATTCATAAAAAGCTAAGCAGAAGATGGAGCAGTTTTTAACCCAGCTAGCCTCCGTTATTTAACATAAGACGTCACTCATGCAATGTGATCATAAGGTTTCCTTAACTTTTTAATTCTTTGTGGTATAGCATGAGTAGTGCATATTTGTCCCTCTTTTCAGTCGTTTAAAATTACTTTTTTGCAATTTAATATTCAGATTAACAAATTATTTTCTTCTGAAGTTTTTCTTATTCGAAATGATTTTTTAAAACTTATTTAAATAAAATTTTGATGCTCGAAATTCATTTTTCAATTGTTTACTTTGTATTCCTTACTGATTAATAAATATTCAAAAAAAATTGTTATATTAAAAATATTTTATAAAACTTTATAACTCCAAATTTTGCTTTTTCAAGATAAAATTTTAGTATGCTATAATTATGTAAAATATTATAATAAACAAAATCATTTTATCACCTGAAGTGTTTTTAAAATTAAATATCAATTAAACTAGACAATTTCTTAAACCATAGACAGCTAATTTGTATTTTA
This sequence comes from Argiope trifasciata, assembly GCA_026543055.1. Taxonomy (NCBI): domain Eukaryota; kingdom Metazoa; phylum Arthropoda; class Arachnida; order Araneae; family Araneidae; genus Argiope; species Argiope trifasciata. The sequence goes on from JAPMOQ010022550.1 coordinate 283,892, forward strand.
TAATTGCAAATGTAAATCTATTTTTATAAATTTTCCAAAATTAATAAAGAATTCAATAGATGCAGACGATTTTATAAAAAGTAAATCTATAGATACTTCGTTGCAAAACAACAGAAATACTTAAAACTGTTATACTTTTAATCTACGATCTTTACATTTTTATTTTTGCTATATATGTTTGGTTATAACTTTTAAAAATAAAATAAATTTAATGATATTAAAAAGTTATTAATTTCAAAACTTTTACCTGAGTATTTTACAAAGTAATAGAAGAAGTGGTATTGTAATTGCAGAGAAAGTAGAATTTTGACTAATGAGAAATTTAATAAAACGACACCTTAACCTTCCAGAGGGCGCGGCCGTCATACCAACGTGAAAGATCACGCGTATTTCTCACATACGCTATATTAAATTGTAAATTTTCAAAAGCGTAACTATTAAAATTATATTGTAAATAGATTAGGAATTAATAACTACAATCACTTTAAACATTTTTTTTAAAAAAAGAAGCAGAAACAATATAAACATAGATTGCAATAACAATATAAAATGACCACAAGTTAACTGACTTGATTTAAAAATAATATAAAAATTTGTCTATATTTTGACAGAATAATTTGGATATAAAATATAGAAGTGCAAAAATACAGAATTTATGTATAAAAAGCAAAAAGTAATTGAAAGTTAGGTATGAAAAGGAAGATAATAGTTTCATTGTTGTTTCATTGCAGCGTTGCAATTTGAGCAAATGTGTTTAGTGTGCTCCAAACAAATACATTTCTGTCAAATCTCACAAATGAACCTCGTGATTCTAGTCCACCTTTTTTTGGCAGGGTCTTCCGCATCTTCCAATTCAATGCCTAGTTCGGCTTTTCTCTTTAGCACCTTTAATTTTAGTTCACTTTTTAAAGATGTGGGGGCTTTTTTTTTTTCAACATTTTTCTTCGTTCGTGCATTTGCCAGCTGTTGCCAATCTAAAACAATACGGGTTTATTTGTAAAATCGAACAAAATCAGATGTCATAAAAACTGACATGAATGGTCACGCGTATCTCTAAAATACAAATATCAGATCGGTAGAGACCTATTAACGCCACAAACTTACGACGATGACTGAAAGTAGGTCAAAGGGAGGGGGACAAATAGCCAAGGGTAGGCTTTCCCAGTGCCACCAGATATAAAGTTATAAAACGAAACTCATCTTTAGTGTATCTCATACGCGCGCCCGCTGGAAGGTTAAAGAAAATATGCATCCGATGCTCAAATTCACAAGAAGGTAAGAAAAGTAAAATTAAATATGAAAATGAAATTAAGTAAAATGAAACAGACTTTTTTCAACAACAGTGGTTCAGACTTATTAGATGAGAGAGCAAATGAATCAAAAGTTTTTAATTAGCAATTTAATTCATTGTTCTCGATATGTTCAAAGAAACCTTTCATTATTCCAATATTTATGAAGCAATTTGAAGTAATTATACTAAAAATATTATAACTTATGATGAAAGTTAGCTATATGTAGTTTGTAAAAATCGTCTGCTTAATTAATAAATGATTTAAAAGATTTCAGACGATTAAAGTATTTTGTCGATTATAATATTTTATTCGGAAATAGATATTAAATAAAAAAATACTAGACATGAAAATATTTTAATTTCTAGCAATGCAGTTTATATGAAATCATACTTAAAATCATTATTTGATGGATGTATAAAGCAAGAACACGACTTTTTAAATATCGAGTCAATTTCACTGTAAATCTTTGTAAAAGTTTGAGTAGATAAGCACATTTAATCGAAATTCCACGTCTTTGATTATACGAATCAATTTTTTAAATTCAAAATTTTCCGAAACTGCTAACTTATCAACTATTAACTGCAGAGGTTTAGCATGGTCCTTGAACTTGTCAAACGATTTTAAGTGAAATCTTATCTTTAGCACTTCAAATGATTTCCTGATTATGAAAACATTGTCCTTATCATTTTCAAACATAATGTCAAGGTTTAACTCGATTCATTTGCTTCTGTGGAATTAATTTCTTTAGAAAAATTTAAATGCAATTTTTTAAAGTTAAAAATATAGTTTGAAGCAAAAAATTAATACCAAAATCTGAATAGATTTCTCAAACGTTTCTGTTTTCAGAACTCCATTCTTTTAGATACGTAATGTTTTCAAAATTCGATTCTGAATAAATAACTTAACATTGTCATCAAGAATTTAATATCCTTTAGAACATAATCAAGTTATGTGAAGGAAATTGGATTTTTTAAAACTATAATTTAATTTAGTTTAGTGTAATTCCTTAAGGGAGATTTTATTACAAGGTGCGGGAAAAAAAAACTCGAACAAAGTTATTACATCATAGAATGGATGTTAATTAATTTCGTTTCAATTTTTGTTCATTTCTTTTTGTCTACTACTTCAATGATAATATATTTTATAATGCATCTTTTAGTTTACGCATAGTTTTTTTGGCCTTTTTTACAATGCCAAGCGAAAGATATGCTATTTTAGAGTTGTTTTAGCAAGGACAACGAACAATATTAAGTCTTTCGTTTACGTAATGGACCTAGACCAACAGTGTCTGGTACAATCTATCTTTTCAAAGAACTTGGCAATGATAGTCTAAGTCCAGGAAGTTAATGAAAATGTACGGTGAACATTTTCCAAAGGTGTAAGGTTATCAAAGAGCGAGTCCAATAAAATTCGAGGGTTTTCATGAGAAATATCACTCATGAACTGTGCATAAGTGCAATGAATGGCAAAAACAGAGCTTGGACTGAAGCCTTACATGTTCAAAAATGATCCTCTTTTCAATGAAGAAAACAAATTCGTATTGCTCCAAAGATGCCAAAAACTTTTCAGCTGGACCGAAAATCGAGATTCCTTTTCATTAATGAGAAGCTTTTTATCGCCCAAAAGCTCATAACTCATTAAGCACAGGATGCAATCTATCATTTCAAAGAGCTTGGTAATGATGGTCCAGAAAGTGAACAAAAACGAATAGTGAACGAACCATTTCAGTAATCGTTCGGTTATCAAAAAGCAAATTCTAGGAAATTCAAGTATTTCCATGAGAAAGATCGCTCATGAACTGGAAATAAGGACCCAATAAACGCTATGAATGGCAAAATAGAGTTTGAAGGGGAGCTTTAAAAATTCCAAAAAGTTCAGCTTCTCACTGAAGAAAACAAACTTGAGTAGCTTGAAATACGAAGATAATTTCTTAAACGGGTCACAAGTCAAGGCTGTGAGAGATTCCTTTCCACTAATGAGAAGTTCTTTACCATCTAAATGTTCACAACTCCTAGAACTACAGGGTCTAGTGTGTAGACACTCCAAGCACTTCAGCAAGTGTTGAAAATCGCATATGTCCAAAGTCGGTCATGGTCTGCGGCGGAATCTGCTCAAGCGGTAAAGCAACTCTGGTTTTTGTGGATAAGGACGTTAAAATAAACCAAAAAGTGTACTAGTATAACAGTCTAGATGCTGTTTTATTTCAATAGACCAAAACGCACTTGGGCAATGATAAGTAGAAGTTTTAACAAGATTCCGCACCAGCTCATAAGGGTAAAAAGATAAGAGTGGTGGCAGGCGTATTTTCCGGACGAGATATCATCTGGAGAGTGGGCACAATATTCGCTGAATCTCAATCCCATAATTACAGTTTATGGTCCATTTTGGAGTCTAAGGCTTGCACTAAAACATGGAAAAGTTTGAACTCTCTAAAACAATGATATCAGGCTAGAATGGGATAGATTTAAGGTAAAAGATTTTCGTCTCATTGCTGAAAAATTCAATAAGTATTTTCGTCTTTGGATCACTGCAAAAGGCGAACACCTTGAAACAAATTGTTTATTTATTAGTAAAGGTTAACTCTTATTAATATTTGTTATATTATTTTAATTTATTCATTTTTAATCAAGTTATATTAAAAATTGTTTGTCTGAGTTTTTAAGCCACACCCTATAATTATAGAAATTTTAGTATTTTGATAGGAATTTCTCTACTTTTACACACTTCTTTAATATTAATAGAATAAGAAAATCGTTAAAAAAGGTATATATTTTTTATTAACGTTTGCCAAGAACTATTTGGAAGCAAATAAAAATGTAAAAAGGTATGCGTGGTGATATAAGCACTTTTTGGTTGTTTATACTGAAGACAGCTGGACATAATAACGTCGACCAATATAGAACTTTTTAGATTTCTATTTGGTTGATATGCATGATAACGACTGTTATGTTATCTTAAGCTGTTGTTGTTTTAAATCTCGCTACTCAATGATGTATACTGGTACTAAGAATTTCTGATCCATTAAATCAATTTTAAATAATTAAGCTGTTGGTTGAAGCAATTATTTTGCTGGAATATTTAAACTGTTTTTTAAATAAAAATTTAACTGTGAACTTAATTTTTTAATTACTTTTAAGGTCATTATTATCGTTCATATTCGTACACATAATAATATATAACATAACACATAATCTGATAATAAACTAAAAAAGCCCAAATTTTTGCTTGTAAGCATAAAGAGAAACAATAAGTGCAATGGAACGCAATGTTCCAAACAGCGGAAAAAGAGGAAAATGGCGAAAACTCTTCCAGGCTTTGAATCTTGAGGACATTGTCGGCGCACATAATGCACACATATATTTGATAGACAATACCGAAACTAAATATATGTAAATCTCAACAAGAGTATGAACGTGTGCACAAGATTCCTCGGTGATTGTCTTCTGATGCAGTACTTGTGATGCGATCCAAATAACTGAATGAAGCAACGCACCTTATTTTTCTGCCACACGTTCTACCAAAATTGTTGCAAAATGTGCAGATAATCCATCAGGGCATGTGTTTCATGGTAAACCTGCACGTTTTACTAGTAAGGTGTTTGTTCTTCTAGGTGTTATACACATAAAAAAATGAGCTGGAAGTGCAGGTCTCATTACTTGGCCTCCACTTTCACCAGATCTTAATCTATGAGACTTTCACAGTTCCTACTATTAGTTCACACTCTTCCTATACATATATATATATCTTGTTCAAATTTTCTATCGTTAACAAAATACTTTTTATTTTTCCCCTCAATTTCAAATACATTTTTAAAACATAGTGGATGACACTTGATGTTACATATATTTAAAAAAAAATATTAATTTAATTTAATTAATTTTTAAATAATTTTTGAAATAATTGTTAAGTCTTTAAATTTAAAATAAATCTTTACAATCAAATCCTTTTGGATTTCTAATTTTAGCAAGTTTTAATAAAGTGAATTTAAATATAATTCCAAATAATAATTCCTATTTTTATTTCTTCAAGTGTTAGCAAGCTTTGAATCTTCGTGCACCCCGTGATGGCTGAAAATTAAAATAAAATTTTACATACAAAGACAAAATAGGACATTTTAATTTTAATATTCTAGATTTCTTTTAATCTCGTGGTAATAACAGATAAGATCTATTTTAAATCTAAGAAAATATCAAATAAATTCTCTTAGATGCCCATTTCTAAACGCTGTTTATATATATATATAATCGCTAACCGCCGATTGTAATGAGTTAAATATATCCCCGCCATTTTTTGTCAACGTCATTAACATTTGGAGTTCCAATGAAACAGGTTTTTTTACAAATTAAATTGTCTAATATATCAAAGTGTGAATATATCAAATATATATCTAATATATTAAAGGCAAGCATGTTTGTTTAGTGTAGTTTCATTAACGCCCCTTTGTAAAGCAATACTATTGCTATTTTGGGACTGACCTGGTAATTCTGAACCGCTGTCAGATGGCAAGACGACACTTGGCCTGACAGGCTTAACGTGTAACAAACCCCCTTACACGACTTCTTCGATGGAATCAAGTCTGAGATCTGAAATCCTACAGCCCAAAAGCCAATACCTTACCACCAGGCCACAAAAGGCAAGCCTGAGTAAAAAGCTGAAATCAGTGATTTTTGCAATTTTATATTTCGATTGGTTCATTATTTTCTTATCTCACGAACTAAATTCAAGGTTACTTACTAATATTTCGTATCAGCGTTTTTTAAATTTTTTTATTCGATATTGAGCTTTTTTGTGTTATTGAATTAAAATAAATTGTGCTAGTGAATCACAATTTATTTAAATTCCAATTTATAAATTAATTTGCATTTGAATTTTCTTGAAGTTGAATATTTACTTTTTATATTCAAAGACTTTCATCTTCTTAAAGCAAAATGTTGATGTAAGGTAATTATTTATTTATGGACTTTTTACTTAACTCGAGATTAACATTCTCTTACGTACATATAGAAATAAAAAGGAAATTTTAAAAATATTATAGAGTGGTTCGAAGTCTTAAGGTTGCTTAGTAAAGGACTACCTATTGACTTTCTATTTCAGAATGCTTTGAGTTAAATTTTTTAAAGTATCAATAACAATAGAAAATAATTTCTCAAAAATAAATTTGGCATTGTTGAAAAAAGTCAAATTTTTAATTTTACGATGATATGAATATTTTTCAAAATACTTTTTGCTTACTGTATATGAAAAAAGGGCAAGGTATTGGTTAATTTCTTACAGATTGAAGTTAGAACTGTCGTCTATTATCAACACCAAATTTTTTGCAACAGCTTTATCTTCCTTCCTCCGTTTGAGTGATTAATTTCTATCGATTTTTAGGCATTGTTAGATTACTACTTTTAAATAAATAAAACCCTGGCTGAAAAGAATGAATTAAAATAAAACGGAATATTTAAAAGATATTAACGAGTTGTTCAAAATTAACCTTAATTTTAATGTTTGAAAGTTTGAAAAATTATTAACAATAAAAGAATATATTGTGCGTGTATGAAACTGATACAATAAAATGGTAAAATTATAAACTTTAGAAAGATATTAAAACATTTTTTGTAAAAGATCATATATAAAGATTATTCAAATTATTGTGATTTAAACAGATATTAATACATCTTGTTCAAAAATTTAAATATGTTTCGTAGCTTCTATTAATATCTTAGATTTCTTTTTTATTTCCCTCAAATTTAATTTGGCGTTACCCTTATAGTAATAAAAAAAGTATCATAAAAGTAAATGCCGAAAGAAAAGAACAGATGCCATAGGATTATTTTTTACTGATGAGATGAAGCAAAGACTATCAAAGAACGGTTGAATAATTGTAAATAAAGCATAGCTGCGCACTTAACAAAATGCTCAAGCCAGTTAAACCGATTGTTGACAATATTTTGGAGAAACTCATTGTTTTTGTTTCTTCATTCGCTGAAAACTTTCCTAATAACAACATTTGGCACAGCATCAGCTTGCTTTAGAGCAGAGTTTCCCAAACTTTTTTGTGTCGTAGACCCCTTGCCATGTTTTTCCGTATTGAATAGACCCCCTACTTACCTGATATTGATTTCCTGTAAATTTCTAACTGTAGTGAAGTTTACTGTTAAAAACTTAAAGTAAAAACACATGTTAATTTATACATTTATTAATTGAATTTAAATTTATACTACTCAAAATAAAATTTCGTATCTGTTATGTAAAATCTATGTAACATGAAATAAACATAAAATAAACCAACATAAGCAAAAAGTCAATATTTTTAATGAGAAGGATGAGCCTGATGCTTTAACAATAAATTATCAACATTTGGCGTCAATTTTGTAAGGGTTAATCTTAAATCTCCTCGGCTAATGATGTCCAGTCTGTTTCTTTTATTCGTTAAGGGATTAGTAACAGCGCTAAACTACTATCAGTGTATGTGTTGAGATTTACAATCGTGGATCCCCATTTTCATTTCATGGACCCCCAAATTTTTTTTCCGCTGACGTAGACCCCTTGCAGGTTGTCATAGACCCCTAGGGGTCGATATAGACCACTTTGGGAATCACTGCTTTAGAGCGATAGTACAGCAGCCGATAAATATTTTGGAAATGGTAAGGTGTAGAATTCATTTTGGTATATTTTTATATACTTTTTGTATAATATTTTTAATATAAAAGTAAAACTTAGTGAATATTTGTTTTCATGGGAGCTTTTAGAGAGCTATATAAATTACTTTCGCAGTGTTTTGAAATTTTATTTGGGTTAATAGATGCCGTTCTTTTTGATAAGAATCGACATATTTTTTATTTGAAATGTATCAAAATATTTAATTATTTTAAATCTATTTTTCATTGTACTCTTCATATAATTTTATAGTAGATAAAATTAAATTTTAAAGTCATTTCTATCCGTTTGAAATCCATTATTTGATTTAAAAAATAATTAGTTTATTTAATGTTCATAATTCTCTTAAGGCACATTTAGAATTCATGAGTTGAACGAAATAAACTTTTTTTAAAATGATTTCTAAAAAGTGTAAAATGTTATAAAAAATGTAGATTAATGTTTCATTCCTAATTTTTTAGTGCTCTTTTATAATAGTCCAAATTAATAAACCGAAAATGAAAATCAGTATTTTTTTGCCAATGATCAATAATTTTCAACAGTGTTTAATAAGATTTAATTTGATTCATCAGGGTAATAGGAAAATGTCTAAAATTGAGTTTTTATATAGTTTTGATTTAACGATGAATAAGAAATTGCAATGTAAGTATTATATAAAATATAGATTCGTTCTGAAACCATGTTTTAACAATATCATTTATTATTAGTCAAGATCTGATTTTAATATATCCATATCAGCTATTTGTCAAGTAAAACCAATTTATTTAAGTAATTAATAAAATTTGATTAAATAATTCTATCTATTTACACTTAAAAAGGACAATTTTAATTACTTATAGTAATAATATAATTTTCCTTGAGTATTTTTTTATTGTGAAATTATTATCATTACTCCGAATTCCTATGAAATGCATCACTTTTGATCAACTCCGATTAAAAGTATGTAGAAGTGAAAAATTCTGAGGAGGTTTTTTTTTTTTTGTTAATTTTAAAAAAAATATTTATAAATGCAAAATAAGGAGTATAAATATTTTGTGATTTGTGTTAAAATTCAAAAGTGTAGAACTATTTTGGTAATATAACAGTTATGGAAATGTAACAGCAAAATCATTGAACAACTGTTTCATTTTTTTTTTCTTTTGATAAATTTCCATACGAATGAATGAATTTTACGTGCTGAATTTGTAATGATCTAAATATTGGAAAGAAGATGTCAAGTTCATAAAAGTACATTGAAAATCCAAACCATCTGCCAAGGATAATGCATTTACTTTATATTTTTGAAAACACGAAACTATAATGGAATTGAATGATATTAAATGGAATTTATTTAAAAAGCTATAATGGAATTTAATGATTTTCAAATGGAATTTATTTAAAAAGCTATAATGGCATTTAATGATTTTCAAATGGAATGAATTTACAAAACTATAATGAGATTTAATGATATTCAAATGGAAATTATTTACAAAGCTATAATGGAATTTAATGATTTTCAAATGGTTTGAATTTACGAAACTATAATGTAATTTATTGATATTCAAATGGAATAAATTTATGAAACTGTAATTAAGTTTAATAATATTCAAATGGAATGAATTTAATGGTTCTTCATAAAAACTAGAAGTACCCATTTATTTCAGATGATTATATATTATACATTGTAAAAAAGGAGTTGTACTAAATTTCAGTTTAAGCTTTAAATCGAATTAATATTAAAATTTTCAAATATAAATTAATTAAAAATATGAATTTTATCTAAATCGAATACAAAGAATTTAAAATTCGGATTATCATGGTATATCCGGCTGCTTTAGTGACAATTTCTGGGCCTCAATATATAGTAGTTTGCTATCCTATCTTACGATATTTTTGAAACTAGGAAGAGCTGAAAGATGAAAAATATTTTGCTGGGATATTTCTTTCGTCTGATTCATTTTTCTTAGTCATGCTAAGGAGATGAAACATTTAAGAACAAATATTAAAAAAATATATAGTTTCAGAAACTTTCTCAAAAATTAAATTGATTTAACCTTTTTTTCATTATCAATTACTGACGAATGCACATAAAAAGGAGTAATTCAAAGTCTTCTGTACAAATATGCTACAGAATTTTTTATACAGATATACAAACATAGTATAAAATTATAGTAGATTACTTTTTAATTCAAAGCTACTTTTCTAGAGAAGACAAATATTTGAAAAGCTGGATAGTACTAGATTTCTGAGAATGTCTCGTCTCTTTAGGTGCAATAACAGATAGAAAGAATGTTCATTAGATTATTTTATTTAAAATTAACTATTTTAATTAATTTTCAAACATTTAAATTTATTTAATATTTTTCATATGAGCAAATACTAAGCTTGTAAAATTATAGAATTCGTAATAAATAGTTTGACTCCATTTTTAATATGAACTAATAAGTAAAATCTTGTACAATTATGGAATTTGTAAAAAAAGATTTTACTCCGCTTAATTTTTTTTCTATGTTAATAATTGAAATCTAGTGCAATTATGGAATTCGTAATGAAGAGTTTCATTCCATTTAATTTTTTTCATAAGAGCTAATAAATGAAATCTAGTACGATTGTTCTAATTACAAGTACTGTTCTGCCTTCCGAAACAAATCTTAACACAGCACTTGACTCCATTTAATTGATTTCATTTGAGTTAGCGAATGAAATCTTGTACAATTTCGGAATTCGTAAAAACAGAATTTTACTCCATTTAATTTTTTCATATGAGCTAATAATTGAAATCTTGTACAATTATAGAATTCATAAATAAAAGTTTAATCCCATTTAATCTTTATCATACGATTTAATGATTAAAATATAAAGCATAATTATGGAATTACAAAGAATTTGACATCTAAAATTCATAACGAAGAATTAAAAGCAAGAATTCTCTGGATTTCTAGGATGTTTCATATTTTAAAACAAACAACAATTTAATTTAGAAAATAAAAAAATAGTATATTTAATAAAAAAAGATAAGTTATTTAATGTTTTTTAATATCAGCTCTTTACTTAAAAGTAAAATTTCGACCATTCAAAAAAATTGAAATTGAAATTTTTAATTATAAACAGGGACGAATTTTAAATTCAGGACAATCGGAACTCTGGTTTATCCAAAGTAATTCAAGATGGCTTGTCATTTTAATTCACCCATTCCATACCTGCCGAAAACGATTTTAAAAAATTGTTCCCCGTTCCCATATTCTTTTCGAATACTTCCTTTCTTTTCCTAAAACAAAAGCAAATTAACCTAAATCTGAAGAATTCATTGCCATAATAAACTTGCAGAACTTTTTATTTTATTTTATTTATACCTTTATTGTGGAATTGGCGTTCACATTTCAAGCAATCTTATCGTTCCACACAGCTCTGCATGAACTTTCTGTGATGAATTTATTGACTAACGAACTCTACCTTTGCACCCCTTGATAAAGGCATCCGACTCGTGAGAGATCACGTGATGAAATGAGTCGTAAAATTGTAAATCTGGCTCACATTCGTTAAGGAATCTTCACCCAGCAGTCAGCTCTCGCGGGGAGATGTTTTGAAAACACTTAATTGGCAGAAAGAATCGTCATGGCAAAATCGGTGAGTAAATCTCAGTCAATATTTTTGTTGGCATAACTGATATTTTACTACAAGTTCATAAAATTGTAACAACAAAAGTGTGTGGATTTTTAAAAATTGTTTTCTATATAAAATATTGTTGATGTAATTTTTTCGACAAAATGGAAAATTTCTAATCTTGAAACTCTTTTTGATACGGAGAGATAATTAGATTAACCATTGCATGACGTGGAGAATTGAACATTTTAAGACTCTGGGAACTATTCAACATGAGACTCATTAGACAATATTTTAATTTAACATGATTATGATTTAATTTAGACTATATTTTATTGTACATTTTTTATATAATGCATGTATTTTTATATATTTATGACAATTTATTATATTTATATATTTTTTGCAAAATTGAATCCATGTTTGAACATTATTATTATTATTCAAACTCTCGGATTCTATAAATACGGAAATAACTAACGAATAGGATAATGTTAATATTTTATCAAGTATGATTGGTCAGGTTCCTTATATTTTACAGTTCATAGAATATTTATTTTTATAAAATTATTTATTTCGTAACTATGATAGTAAAATTTTCTTAATCAGCCCCTTGACACCCCCCTCCCCATCATACAATCTTTCCAGGTGCAGCTGCATAGATGATTCATAATAAACACAACTCTGTTTATAAAATGAATCCAATAATATCTCGTGGTTATTTTTTATAATGTATGTCGTTTATCATTCTTTAAATAATTAGTAATTCAGAATGAGCATAAATCACTGACGCATTTCAGGAGTGAAAAAAGAACTCTCTTAATATCTTACAGGAAATAATTTTTCAAACAATTCTATTTAATAACAGTTTGAAACTTGAAAAATTTCAGCGATTACATTTCAGACTTGATAAATCGTATAGCAAAATGAGCGTATAGAACATTTTTGGGGAATACATTCAAAACCTGTTTATATTAATATACATATATGTACGTTTTCAATGGATTAATTTATTACATTTTGCGTAGTGCATCTGAGAAATTGGAACATTCATTTTGACTTACCCTGTATAAGGAAGAAGTTTTGCCCAGATAGAAATATCGGATGCTTCTCCAAGAGGTTTGAGAAAGTATTTGAGTCCTAATCGATGACATTTGGTGCTTGAAGAGCTTATTAACGATATTAGTGAGTTAGTGTAATAAAGTGTCAGAGCTACAGAGGGGCCTCATGGAGCTGTATTTTGTATCAAAGCAAAAAGTTTGAAATGGAACAGAGCGACAACTTATCAGTGAAATAAAAAATTAATTGAAAATATGGAGAGTTAATGTATCTTATGTTGAGGAGGATAACCTTTATAGAGCAATAACTATGCTTGCTCCAAATTCATTTAACTATAATGCTATATCCTATTTTTGCCCAATGTTGAAGCGTAATAAAAAATGACATTAGACAATTTTTTTTACAAAACAAAACATGTATCATAATAAATTAAATTATTTTAATATGTATTTTGGAATGCAACACGTTGTGCTATTACACATATATTTCTATGGAAAAAAAATTCGTTTCGATTAACGAGTATTTTGCATTACATGCATATTTTGCATTACTTCAAACGTCCCGTTTTGAAGCAACACTAGGGTTACTTTGGGACGGACCTCGTAATTTTGAACCCATGTCAGATGACAAGGACGATACCTGAGATTGCACACCCCTAAATCAAATAACCACACCATACCAATGGGAGAACGTTTGGTAACGAAATGAGCACCAAACGCTGTTACACGACGGTTCATCGGTGGAATCGGGCCTCGAACTTGCTGAGACCTTACCACCAGGCCACATGGTCATTGGATAACGCGTAAGATGTGGGAATGAATTATGGTCGTGAAGCGAGATTCCATTGCATATGTTAAGCTAAATCTTTCTTTTGTAAATGCACTGTATGTTGAAATTCCAATTAAAAATATTTTCCTCTTTAAGTCTAAAAGTCTGTTAAAAAGTTCTATAGTCTATTTAAAAGTTCAACATTACTAAAACCATTTGACAAAGGTTCCATAGAAAGATAGTGTGACAAATTTCTGTTCACTAGTTTTTTTATAGCCATTATTTGATCAATTAACCTATATTATGCTGTATTTTCTTCTACATGATAGAATCGTTTGACATAAAATAATAATAAAATACATTAAAAATTTATAGCATCTAAGAATTCTTCTGATATGTAATAACAAAAATTATCGTATAAATTTATATTAAAAAAATTTAGATTTCTACTAAAAATGTAGTGAAATTTCTATTGCTATTTCTGACTCCAATTGAACAGTGGATTATCTTTTTTGGTTAATTATTTTAAACAAAAAATATTAGAGAAATTTGTGTATTAGATACAAACTTGGTTACAAGTGTTGTGTTTATTCTATGATATAAATATTATATATAGAAGTGTACAATTATTCTCAATTGCTGTGCTTTTGTCGCAAGTTTATTAAACAGGGAAATCGTTCCAAACTTTATTATAATTTGTTTTGTTGCATTCTGGCCTTGAAAAGGAAGATATATCACAATGACGATGCAAAAATTCAAAAATCCCAATTCTAATTAAGATTTAAAACACCAAATCATTATTTAAATTTTGAGTCTACTATCAGTTTAGACTGGATTCATGTACAAGTTTAGATTTAGATTTGATTCATGTACAAATATTAGTCTGTTTAAAATTTGATAAAGTTTAAATTTGAGTCTGCTATCAATTTGGACTGGAATATTATTGATTGATGTACAAAATATTAGACCATCATCGAAAGTTGAGTTTCACAGTTAGCCAATTTTCAATCATGCAGCAGGTGCTGAAATGCAGATCACAAAACGCTTGAAGACATAAGGATTTATCCATTTCTTAGCTCCTGAATTTCTATTTAATCACTTTGCTCCACATATATATTACTCTTGCCAAGATTATTTCGACTCATTTACATTAGTTATATCAATATTTTAGTTTAAAGCAACTCTAGGCCTATTTTAAGATTTGAGATGAAATTAAATCACGAGGACATTAGCTTAGTTGGCATCCCTAACCATCAAGGATAAATATTCCATTAAACATATCTATGATGCCTCGGATCCGCTGAAACGACGAGTTTTCTATGAAAGCATGTCTCGAAATTTTGCCGGTTAAAACTTAGCATCAGGTAAAAAGTATCCAAAATATAAATTTGTTACTTATTTATAAATTAAACACTTTCCAGAGATTAATATCTATAAAAAAATCTCCAAAATCATGTGACAGATCCTGAAAAATATGAGATTCATGTCAAATATCTGTATTTCATTACCTTTGTTTGCCAAATCCATTAAAGTCATTCATTGTTCACAATTTTATGTGGCGAGTGGGGGGATTGCCCCTTACTTAAAAAGTATCTTAAGATAACGAGATCTTGGTGTGCATGTGACGAAAAGTAAAGCGTCATTACTTGCACCCAATCCAGCATTGTAGAAGTTCTTCATTTAGTTTCGTTACGAGCGTTTGGGTAGCATCATGTTGAACGAGAAAATTCGTTTTATTATCCCGTAGTTGTTGGTATTATTATGCGAAAAATTATTTTTACTTAACTTGGCAGAAGGGATGGGACATGCAGATCAACAACAAGCTACATTTCATCAAACCCACTGTTGATTTCTGGCCTATAATCCCTATACTAGAGGTTGATGTCAAGTTGACTCGCCTTCGTATACGGCATACTCGATTCACGCATCGTAATCTCCTTTTCAATGAGAGAGCACCTTTGTATGATGCATGCAATATTTATTTTAGTGTCAAGTTTGTTTGCATGAAACACACTAACATGTTTTTCACATGTTAGTGTGAAACATATTGATTGAATGTTCGATTTTCAATTCACAACGTCAGTATTTTTTTTATTCACCTTCTCTAAGCTTATAGGACATGGTGGGTGAGAAATGCAACCCAAATGTCAAAAAACTGATATTTTTAAGGGCAATAGGTTTTTATACACACATTTAATCTTTTTAATTGTTCATAGTCTATATTTTTTAATTTGTATCATATCAGTTTTGTTTGAGTCATTGCTCATATCCTACTTTTAAATTTTTTTTATCCTCGTTACTTCATAGATATACTAGGTGTTTAATTATTTCAACTTTTTTTTAAAACCTTTTATTGCTGATTCCTTTTAATCTTGCCATATGTAAAACCATATGCTTGGCACAGTATGGCCAATAATGGCTCTCGTGCCAAAACACCCAACAACCAAACAACCAACTCGTAGTTGTTGAATAGCCATCTTTGTAACATCTCCATATATCTGAAACCCGTTGAGCGATGTTAAAAATGAAGGTTGCAATATTTTTTCTTATTTTCATGCAGCACTATTAATATTATCTGTAAAAATAATAAAAATTAAAAAATATAAATTTTTATAATTCGGTACGTTTATTTTATGTTAAATTTATACTTTAAAACAATAAACGCAATGCATGCATCAAATCGCAATGGAAATCGCTTTTGTATAGTTGCCTCGACGTTGAAAATATCTTAATCATCCAATAAATTTACAATGTGCCCAAAAGATTGCCGATTTAAGGAATGGATCACGGAGTTCTTGAGCTTAAATTTCTTAACTTCAGATTTAACATATAATATGAATATCGATATGGCGTTATTACTTAACAAGTCGCTGTGCATTATCAAAGTGGCTAATATTTATATTGATCACGCTCAAAAGATGCATGCTCTTACTCAGAGGACTGGAAAATTACTGCTATATTACTTTACACAAAAAAAGTCAAGGGAGAATCCTCTTGGTGGTTTTTACTTAATTCGCTTTAAAGAATTCATTTAATATCCTCCTTCACATTTGAGATCTCATATTCTCTTTTAAAAACTACTAGTTTCAATATACCTAAAAACCTCGCCTTCTATCATGACCATGCACTCACATTCATGCACAAACATCTGTTTGTGACTAAGGATAAGTTCATACTTTCTGTATGGCAAGAATCCTGGAACGGAGAAATGTAAAATAAATTGTATTTTATTAGAACTACTATTAGCTTTTGGCATGTTGTCTCGATCAGAGGAGCAGATGTTAAATTAACGAGACTATGCACTGGTCACACTCGACTTACGCTCAAAAATCTTTTGTTTGGTCAGCGTGCACCGATGTGCTCAGACTGCAGTGTCAATCTTACAGTTTTACGCATTTTAATTCAGTGTCCTAAATTTAATTCTCATCATATGCAGTATTTCAATTCTTTAACATTGGAGATGCGTCAATGGGTGAGAGAAACCCCCACAAGAATATCTTTGAATTTTTTAGAACCGTAAATTTTATCCATTTGATATAGATACCATAGGGATTTTTAACATTTTCGTGGCATCTTTTCTGTAACTGGAGTTCTAATCTTAATATCTTTCCCCTTCATATTTATTGTACTTTGATTTTATAAAAGCAAAGCATTGTTTGCATTTTAACCTTGAAGAAACTTTTCTTTAATAGATCATTTGGAAATAAACACACACCACTTGTTTTGGCGTATCATGGTCAGCTTTGGTCCTTACGCTATAAAAATCCAAACATTCATCCATCCATCCTAAAGACCTTCAGTAGTGTATCAAAACCCTGCCAATCTTTTGAACAATGATTGACATTCTTATATTATAATTTAGGGGAGGAGATTTCCAATTAAATAGATTAGGCAGCTACTTAAGGCTCCTAGATTGAACTGCAATCAAAGCAGGTGATTAAAAAACTTTATTTTGCATGTTATTATATGAGCAAAAATGCAAGTGGAATAAATTTTACGGATGATAAAATATTTGGATAATATTAACACTTTATTAAGGGTAATTGGTCAAGTTTCATTTTGTCTATTTAATTGTTAGAATATTTATAAAGCCTGAACATTTACTCCTATGATATGGAGAGTAAAGGTGGTTGGCGAGCAATCCATAGTCACAATTCATTAATAAAAACAAATAATATTCGTGCAAGTTAATAAACTAAGAAAATATAATAAAATGAGTCATTAACATGTTAAATATCTAAAGAAATGCGAAATTAAATTGATCATTTCATTCAGAAGGAGCCATATAGCTGTGCACAGCTACATATTACCTAAATCCATTTATTTTTTAAAATTTCGTTTATTGTTTCATATTATTCAAATCTATTTATCCAGTATTGCCAATTCTATTTATTTTTGCAGCTTATCTGTTGAACTGCAATTATTAATAAACATTTCGTTTCAGATCGCAGGTTTTTGTTCGGAATTCATCCGTATCCTAGTGACAATCACCTGGCCGGTCTCCGATTATGTTTTAAACTTCCTTTACTTCCTGTTCATGGGAGAGACAAAACAGTTGCCACCCATCGAAAACAAAATTCTTCTTCTGTCCGCTACTGAGCTCGCAGCTAAGATAAGGAAAAGAGAAGTGAGTTTGTTTAATATGATATTTAAATCATCTTATAAATTTAGTAAAGTCGATTTTATTTACAGTTTTTAATTCTAATTAGTATGAAAAAAATACCTGTACAATAAACATTAAATAATAGCAATACATTAATAAACTGGTTAAATTTGTTTGCATTTTAATGGTTTGTGACCTAAAAATGCTATGAAATTTCATAATAACAGTCAAATAATAAACTTATAATCAAACTAATAATCAAATAATAAACTTAATTTAATAAGTTAATTAAATTTACAATCTAATAAGTTAATTAAATTAACTTAATAAGCTAATAAATTTCATTAAATATTTGCTAGTAATTTTCAAATTGATTTGAAATAGAGGGTAATTTCCAAATACTGCTCGCTATTTCGATAAATTTGATTTAATTAGCAAGTTAATTATATTTTATTGTATTTTCGTACTTAATTTAAATTGCCAATATAAAGATAAATCTCTGAAGAATGTTCATCATTTAGTAAATATGTTTAAATAATTTATTAGATTTATATAAATATTTTTATCTGTGAAATGTGAAAATAAAAGTAAACCAAATAACGATCTAAAAAGAATTAATAAACGATTTAATAAACAACGATAATTTAGTGTAACAAACTCTATTTATTTGTTATAAAATTTATTGATTGAGTTTCTTCAAACGAAACATCCGAATAATCATAATAACTTTTAAAAAGAGCTGATTCTTTGAAATTCTTAGAATTTCTTTAACCATTGGTATTTTCTGTATAAAACAATATTGTAATACGGTTATATAAACAACAAAGCGAATTATAAATAATATTAATTCTCCAAAGGATCAAAAATTAATAAACAAAACTTTTCGATATATACCTGACCTCTTTCAGAAGAAAATTCTCGTTTTGAATTCAAATTTGAAAGCGATTCCTGACGAAGCTTTTAAACTGGATTTTTGATACTTATGGTTTATTTCCTTATTTAAATATTGTGATAAGAATATTATGATCTTAAATTGTAGTGATCCGAATTCATAGGTGTTTATTTTCCTTATAAGAAATATTTTTATCTTCCTGATTATGCATTGACATGCTTTCTAGAGTAATCTAATGTACTTTCATTTCTTCCCAAAAGTAATTTCAGCAGCATAAGCTCAGAATAATATTAGATCAGAGGTGTCCAAACTACGGCCCGCGGGCCAAACCCGGCCCGCCAAGTGATTTTATCCGGCCCGCGGAGGGTTTTAAAACATTATGATGTTTTCGCCCAAACCTTTTCATTTTCATAAAGGTATATCGAAAAACTACGTGGCCAACAAAACGGAGTTGTTGTATTTGACCAAACACAAATGTCTATCGCGCTGTTAAGTTATAAGACTAAATAAAAAAAAATATATTTCGGTAACTCATACATAAAAGAAATTTTATACGCTTGTGAATTTTGACGAAAAGCAGAGTCTTATTGTTTTGTTGTAAATAAAGCATCAGCAATTTTGAGTAGTTCGCTTAAAGAAGCATTTAAGTATAAATAAACAAATATCGTTTTGATTTCGATAACGTTTCATGGAATTATTGCACGCGCACAGTAGCGTACCTAGAACTTTTGCCGCCCGGGGCGGTCCAACACCAATACACAATTTGTTACACCAATCATAAGTCATTGCTTATGATTGGTGTAACAAAATTTGATCCCAACTATAAAGACATTCTTCAACAAAAAAAACACAGTTTCATCATTCGCATTAGAAGTTGCATGAATATATTTCAATTTATATAAAATAATTATATAATTATACTTTGTTTAGTATTTTGTATTTTCAAGTTACAATAAAATAGTATTAATTAATAGTATTTAATGCTACTTTACTCATAATGATATTTTTCAATTTGTATATACATGTGGCCCGTATAACATGGATCTAATTTCGATCCGGCCCGTGCCACGAAAAGTTTGGACACCTCTGTATTAGATGAATATGAAATTCTATTTCGTACATTTCACTCAGTTTGCCTTTAAATGCCTGCCAGTTTTAAGGTATCCGACTACGTTAAAAGCACTGGTTATCGACCACATTGACGCGTTTTTTAAAAAATTTATTATTTCTTGTAGTTTAGACATTTCTCTTCCTATAACATTTTATTTTTTCTAAGAAAAGGGAGGCCTCACCTATCATCCAGGATCACATATTTTTCAACCAAAATTTGTCTTTAGCTTTAATTTTTTCAAAAGTTTAATTTTCATAAAAGTTCTTCACCATTAACATGATATCCCCAAAACTAATAGAGGTATTTAGATAAAAAAAAAATTCAGCGTGTTTTTTCAATAATATGGGCAATGAAATGAATCAAAAGTTTTATTAGTGGAGAAATAATTTTTCATTTATAGGTTTTATGAGAAAAATTATGAAAATTGATGGGAAAAATGTGTATATGCGCATATTTTTACATATAACTTCTTTGCACTGCAAACATTTTCTTAGATTTTGATTCATTTCCTTCATCATTATATTCTACAACTTGTGTACAAAGAAAAATAGAATTGCTGTATTCCCATTTTGTGTAGAGTGTTAACCGTTTTGGTTGAATTTCTTTGACATTTACCATAGATTTTCTAATTTCTCCAAATATATTATATTTTCAAATAATTGTTTTTGTATTTAGAGTGTTTATTATTGACAATACATCTAAAAACTTTAAAAAGATTCTAAAAAATTCAATTTTTCAAATTTTTTCCTTTGAACGTAGTCGGATGCCTTAACTTCAAATTACAAAATCAGGCTTTATGACATTTGATGCACATATGGTACGTTAGTAATTCAGAAATTAAAATGGATTATTCCAACCAAAGTGATTTGAAGCACTCCATTCGAGACTACTCGCTTGGCACTCTCTGCATATCGATATTTGGTTTTTAATTTCTTAAAAATTTGCTAAAATTTGCTATTCCGGTAAGATCATTTACCAACTTTAAGGATAAGTCAGACATACAATAAGTGAGTTTTACTTTCTCGTGTATGAAGTATATAAACAAAGTATTTTAATCGTAAAAAATAAGAATGTTCCATGTTTTAAACTTTCCTGAATAAATACGCAAAAAGAAACGTATTATGTCTGTCTGTGAACTTTTGATACCTCAAAAAAAATACGAATGTTCCACGTTTCAAACTTTCCTGAATAAATACGCAAAAAGAAACGTATTATGTCTGTCAGTGAACCTTTGATATCTCTCCTGTTATCTGCTTTGAACTAGGCAAATGACTTTCTGTATGAATTTTAGATTAACATTTGCAGATTTAAAAAAATCCTGAGTGAAATCCAGTTACGAGAATTATATACGTCTGGCTGCCCATATATAAATTAACACGATAACTACAAGATGAAGGAAACGATATGGATAAAGAATGGAACATAAATTTAGCATCTAAAATGTAGATTGGTATAAAGTTTGAAACATTAAATCCATCTAGGAGTTACTGTCTGTCAATGTGCTCTTTCGAGAACATGTAAAAGTGATAAAAGAATGATTTAAAAAATGAAATTTGATCTATGATTTTTGACTACTATATTCCTTGATCAAATTTATATTTCAGTCGGTAGGAAAAAGAGTATCCAAAATAAATATTCGATTTCGTGTCACATATTAATTTCATTTCGGCGATTAATCGCCAAGACCACTCTGTAATAGGTTCTTTTGTAATGATTGTTCCCCAGTGGCATATGATTAAAAATACTCAAATATGTTTATTACAGAGAATGTGAGAAATTACAGAATTGTAACTATAGTGGAATACGGGTTCAGAAATCCCAAAGAAGGCTAATATAGGATTGTTTTTATAAA
Source organism: Argiope trifasciata (assembly GCA_026543055.1). Classification (NCBI taxonomy): domain Eukaryota; kingdom Metazoa; phylum Arthropoda; class Arachnida; order Araneae; family Araneidae; genus Argiope; species Argiope trifasciata. Next base: position 305,696 of record JAPMOQ010022550.1, read on the forward strand.
GAATTAAGTAAGAAAGAACAGATTTTCCAGATAAAAGTATATAATGTAGATTTAATTAAATTAAGACAAAACGACATTTTAGTATGAATGAGAATATATATATTTATATAGTTTCCGATTTCAGTGTTTTGATACTCTTTTTAAAATAATTCAAAGATTCGTTTCTGATCTATTATATTTATAATATTAGTAACTACAATTTATAATAGCATTATTCTGGTAACAGGATCTTTCTACTATTGTCTATCTGTATTGAGTATTGTATCTGATACATCCAATTCTTTTATTTAATGTATTGTTTTTGAGTCACAAGCAGTGATCCTTTTTCTTTCAAGACTATATATTCTAATTTATGGTCTGTTACAAAAGTGGCTTATTTCTCTGTGAGAGACCTTTAAAGTTTGCCAACGACCTTTCCAGAAAACCTGTACATCGGTGCCATTGAAATCCAAATCCTCCAACATCTTCCAATAAGTCTTGATGTTGATGGGTTGGTAAAATTAATCAAAAATTGGCTATTCCTTTTAATTCTCCCAGAATTCACACATTGGATTTTGATTTCCCTATTCATTAATAGCAGAACAACATTTATTTGAATATCTTATAGAAATGTTTTCCAACCTGACTAAGGCTTCACTAAAACATTGCTTATCTAGACATGACCCTCATCCTCTTTGAATAAGTTTTGATGATAATGGATTGCTGAAAGTAATCATAGAATGCCAATAGATTTCTTTAAAATATGCATTTCAGTGATTCGGTTTCCTGATTAATTAATTGCACAAAGGTGCCTAGTTTTGTTGTTGTTAAAATTTTATTTTCGAACAGATTTATTTCTATAATATGTCTCCTTTATTTAGAAGATACTGTTACAGAAAGTATCACTGAACAAACAGTATAAAAATGAAATATTTAATCCTGATTTCTTTATAGTTGAGCTGCGAAGCAGTTGTGAAAGCTTACGTTGAAAGATCAAAATCAGTCCACCCTTATATCAACGCTGCTACGGACGAACGCTACGAAGATGCCCTGAAAGATGCAAAGAAAGTAGACGAGTTTTTGGCCAGTGGAACGAAATCTGAAGAAGAAATCGCGAGAGATACTCCACTTCTGGGCGTTCCATTTACTTGCAAGGAAGCCATTGGTGTTAAAGGTTCGGAAAAAAACCTTAAATCATACTTAGTTTTTATAAAAATTAGGTAAACTAAAAGCATATATCTTGAGAATTTAAGTTGCATTGTGCTATCTTTCATTTTTAAATACATATCTTTCTAGAAACCATTTTTACTTTTTCACATACATAGTACAGAGATGATGCAGTCATCGTCAAAAAGTTTGAAATTGAGATTTTGACCACTTACATGTTTTAAACATCCCTAAATTCGAAAAAAAACCCACTTTTTAAAAAAAAAAAATTCCGTATGTCTGTGACAAAGATAACTCAAAACGATTTGATCTAGACGGTTGAAAATTTGCATACACTCTTTACAATAAGTTTGTAGATTTCTACCAACTTTGGACTTAGATCTATTCAGAGGAATCCATGTTTGATTATAAGTTGGCACTATAATCACAAAACAAAGAAAGTTAGTTGGACACTTCCGGTACGCATATTTAACATTTGTTGAGTCGATGTATGTTAAAATGATGAGCCAAATTCAACTACGGACTGATTTGGTCTGTGTACTGTCGATCGGTTGGTTTACTTTCAAAAACTTTGAAAATGTAGCAATTACAAAAACGCACAATGACTTAAATATATCAAATTTGGCCTGGGAGTTTCTGACTACAAGTGCAGTTATTTGTCAAAGTTGTTTTTCAATCGGTTGGGGAAAACGTACATTAACTATAATATTGTTATTTTTTATTTGAAGCTATTAGGTTGTTCGGAAAGTAATTTCGTTTTTTCCTGACAAAGGATTTAATTGCATTTTTCGCACCCAATTTCATACTTAAACCGCAAAATCATTTTATGTTTTAAGAGCTGATATAGCAAGGCTTGAGTGTGAAAAAGTGCAGCTGATTCTTCGCAGTAGTTTTTGGATGGTGCCCTTTTAAATATGGAGAGCGATAAACAGCATTTTCGTCATTTTTTTCTTTTTTGCTATAAAAGGTAAAAATGCTGTTCAAGCCAGAAATAAATTAGCCAATATGTGTGGAGTAGATGTGTTAACAGTACATCAGTACCAGAACTGATTTGCAAAATTTTTCCTTCAAATGAGGAGGCCAAACACCACCTCGATCAGTTTTTTTTTACAGCAAAGACCAAAACTTTTATGAGCGTGTAATCATGTTACTACCAAAAATATGGCAAAAGATATTAGACCAGAATGGCAATTTTATAATTTAATAAATAATTTATTCATTAAACGAAAATTTCTTTTCATTTTGACAAAAAAATACGAAATGACTTTCCGAACAACCCAATATTAAATATTTACGAAGGTCCAATTAAATGATTGAATTAAATGAAATATTTCACTTGCTTTAAAAGAAAATAAATCATGTTATTTGATATATAAATTCCCAGACAATTTTTTTATGCTTTCAAATATTTATTGATGCTTAATATAATTTATGATAATGGCTGGTATGATTTCTATTTAAGAATATTATAATCCCATACAAAATTCCTAACATCTTCAACACAACAATTAGAAACATTGTCATCGCAATTTGCTCTTGTATCTAATAACATTCAATAAGTACATTCTTGTATATAGGTAAATTTATTTCGTGTGTCTCTGAAACGGCTCTAACGATTTGAATCAAATTTTATATTTAACTGAAATTTACTTTTTTCATTTTATCCATATAGATGTATTTCCTAAAAAAAACCCACGATTTTACATGCACACAAAATGCATTTTTAAAAATAAATACTGAAATATTTTTCTATCTGCTCTCAAGCTGACAATATCACATAACGCAATACGTAAATTTTTGCATTGTTGCCATAATACGATAACTTATTGGTATTTCAAAATTTTGTGAGATGAGACTTTTATGTCATCATTCGAATGTGAATATGGGAGGCTCACATTCGAAAACCAAGGTACAATAACTGTGTTAACCCATTCAAATGATTTGTTAACTAAGTGCATTCACGATTTTTTTTTTTTTTTGCTTAAATGAGCAGTTTATTTGTAGGTAAGATAGAAAAATATTCGTATGCAATTAGTATGTGATAAATATCAAAATATTTTTTCTAAAAATTCTTGAATATAAGGCACTTTTTTATAACTAACTATTGAAAGTTTTCTTCTAACTGCTCTGAAATTGACAATGTGGAATAATGCATCTTGTAAATTTTTGTGGTACTTGCACTGTTGCCATAATAGGATAACTTATTGGTATCTCAAAATATTGTGAGATGGTGCTTTATCACATCATCCAAATGCGAATGCATACGGCTCATGTCCAATAGCATCGACGCAATTATTATGTTAACTAATTCGAATGACTTGTTAAACTAAGTTATGATATTTTTTGCTTAAATGAGCAGTTCATTAGTACACAAAATTGAAAAATATTCATATACAATTAGTATGTGATTGGTATATTTTCTCCATAAATTAAAGAAAACAAAACCTGTCGAGTAAAGTTTGATCTTTTTGCCACTTTAATCAATATGTCGCATTGGAATAAAATGGTGTTCTCATCTTAGAGGGCAATTAATTCTTTAAAACCAAAAGTAAAGCAGGTTTTTCTGGGTCAAGGTTTCTTTTTCAATAATCGCAGCATGGTTTAATTATTGTGCCACTTTTTTTCCTTAATGCAAGGCTGTTAACAAACATTATATGATTCAATGACATTCTTCCTGCAGACATGAGGCAAAATTCCGGATTGGTCCGCTACAAAGACCACATAGCTGAAGAGGATTCGGATACGGCTGCTCTGTACAAAAAAGCCGGTGCCATCCCCCTCACCGTCACCAACGTCCCTGAGCTCTGCATGTGGTGGGAGAGCGCTAACCATGTCAGTGGCTTGACGAAGAGCCCTTTCGACATCACCAGAACAGTTGGGGGGAGCTCAGGTAAGCCCTAATTGCTGCTCGTTAGGATTAAAAAAAGAGATTACGCATGACTGGAGTACTACGTAACATGAATTACCTATGGAATTAATATGCACCAATCAGAAAAGGAATTTCTGCGCATGCGTTTTGGATGGATTCCGTTTCAGAAAAAATGATCACATTTACACACGTTTTGATTTTAATTTTATTGTAAATTTAATATTCATTTTTCCAAGACTTTGAGGGATAAAATTCTATACACTAATTTGCTTTAAACTTTGCAATTAATATCCACCAATCAGAAAGTGAATTTCCACGCATGCGTTTTGGATGGATTCCGTTTCAGAAAAAATGATCACATTTACACACGTTTCGATTTTAGATTTATTGTAAATTTACTATTCATTTTTTCCAAGTTCTTCTACACGATAATATGCTTTTTATAGTAACGCATAATTTTGACATTTTAAGATTTAAATTAAATATAAAGGGAATAAATAATTAAGATAAATGTACGTTTTTATGCTTTTTATCCTCTGAGGGTTAGTGACAGATAGATTTGACATCGAAATTCCATATTATTGATTATAATGGATAAAAATAAAATATTGAAATTATATTATTACTATCCATTATATATTTTAAAAATAATTTAAATATTGAAATGAATGAAACATTTAAAATAAAAATTATACTTTTTTATAAGCAGATGTGCATATTTAAACTAAATGATATTATTGAACTTAATAATCTTGACTTGTTTCGGGTTTATAAAAATGGATTCTTTATGTATACATGATTACCTCTTATTTCCTCACAGACCAAAACTTTGAAATTTGATACACGTGCCTTTTTGGTAGAAATGTATTATTTTAATACTTTCAACAATTAGTCATTTTATTAAATTTAGATTCATTTCAACAAAAGTTTCTGATTAAAAAAATTAGATATTGAAATTCCATGATGATAGCAATAGTCACTAAAATTTAGAGCAAAACGAGTGGAAATATTTAATTGCAAGAAAAAAAAAGCGAAGTGACACCGAGCAATGTATTTGATGCCCTAAGCATGTGAGACAGATGTTAAATTTTATTTCAGAATTTTTTTTTCCTTCAGTCTATTATTTATACAAAAAAAAAAGTTCAAAATTTGTTAAAGATAGTGAGAAATGTCTCTTAAATATTGCATTTCAGGTGGCGAAGGAGCCATCATTACTTCAGCTGGAGCTCTGATTGGAATCGGAAACGACATCGCTGGCAGCATAAGAATTCCTTCTTCTTTCTGCGGAATTTACGGACATAAGCCAACAAAAGGTATATCTATATTAAGTATTCATTTGTGGCATCAGCGTTGAGTGATAAGTTGAGAACTTTTTTTGTCTGCACTGTACACTATTAAAAAAAATACAAATATTCGGAAGCCAATGACCACTTCATCGGTATTCAACGTTCTATATGTTTAGTCCTATATTCTTAAAGCTTACTGCGTTTTAAGTGTTTTTATTATGTCTGTTCAAGTTGTATTTATATATGTAATGGTATGCAAATTTAATGTAAAATATAATTTAACTTAAACCCTAATGTATTTTCCAATTTTAATTTTAATTTAACCCATATTATTTGTTGTTCTCTTATTTCTCGATTGAATTTCCACTTTTTTACTGAATTATTTCTAACACAAGCTTAATAAAATTGCTGATTCCGTAGGATACGATTGGATAAAAATTCTTAACGTTCACTGGTACTTTTCAAAGATATCTTGAATCTCCTTCTCTAATTGTACACGAGTTAAAAAAATTCCTCTAATCTCATAGTAAAATCACTGAAGGGAAAAGTTTCTGACACTTTGCTCTTATATCGCAATGTAAACGAACGTCATTTTCATCGCTTCTCTTTTGTACAAATTAAGACTCCCGTGGAAAAATAAATCAAAGTTAAGATTTCAAAAGTTTATTTTCGACCACGCATCTGCAAAATTATGTTTACGTACGCACGCACGCATATATAAATACCAAAATGAATTGTTTGAGATTGTCAAAAAATAGTTGCATTTACAATAAATGGGCATATTTCATACAATGCTTGCAAAATTTGCCTTTTCTTTTTAGTGGTATATAGGTATAGGTAGTCGCATATTTTAAAAACATAAGATAAATCTAATAATATAAAAGAGTAATAAAAAGAAAGGAACTGTACGAAAAATTATAAGAACATTCAAAAGGCAATAATTCAAGAACGAATGGTGACAGAAAAATATTATTTGTACAGAAAAAATAATGAAAATGAAAATATTAATTGGAATTATGGCTTATAAATATTCCATTAAGGACGATATCTATTTGACCAGGAGCATATTTTTTACAGAATTTGAAAATGTTTCTAATGGTGTCCCCGAACATAAACAAAGCGAAAGCTACTACCATAACATGTCTTAATTGTCTGTTGCTGAAGGTTAAAAATATTGTATTAAGAGAGAACGATTAATATTGATTAATACATGAAGTATACAGTCAAAAATCCGTGACGGATTTTGAAATTAAATATGAAATCAATTAATTAATTCAGAAGATTGTAGTTGGAATTTAAAAATTTCTCATAATGTAAAACACCTATGTTTAATAAGTCTTTAGGGTTTAATATGGCTGTCTGATATTATCCATTAATACTAGTATGATGTCATCTTAATAAGCCAGTAACTACCACTAAACATCAGTGATCACTTTTGTATTGTGGATAATTTACTCGGCTGCGAATCGGAAGATTGCGAGTTCGATCCTTGGCGGAATTCAACCTACATATTGGCTCAATTCAGCCAAACTCCATCGCCAAATTGATAACCTTGAATGTGATGAATTTTCAACAGCTGTCGGGGCACCATCTACCAGCAGCAAACGCAACCAAAGCAAAGTCTTCAGACTCACTTGACGCAGCAGCAACTCTCATACGCTAGTCATACGCTTGGCACAATAAAATCGTTCGTCTCTCTACAGACTCACTGGTAGGGGAGTATTGTGGTAACATCTTAAAAAGCCAGTAACTACCACTAAACATCAGTGGTCACTTTTGTATAGTTGATAAGTTACTCGGCTGCAAATCGGAAGATCGCGAGTTCGATCCGTGGTGGAATTCAACCTACGCATTGGCACAATTCCGCCAAACTAGGGTACCTCACACCTACACACAAAGGCAATGAACCACTATACACCATACATTGTTTGTACATTTTATTAAACTACGAGATTTACTGGATTTTATGATCAAACACGAATTACGCTTGCAATCTAGATCTTATCACAATCAATGATAGATGACGGAAAAATATTTGGATGTAATAAATATTTCAAAAATCTCTCGCTTTGAAATGTGGTAGAAGATTGCTCAAGATAAATATTCAATGAATTCTTCCAATGAAATAAAATGTCTATCATTGCAAGTCTTGAGTTTTTATCTTATTTTTAAACCATAATGCGAACAATGTGAAAACAAATTCGAGTTTTTTTTTTCATTTTTTTTTAATTTCTCGTATATTAGTATTGTGATAGTGTAGTAATTTTGAAAAATTTCAAACTCCAGATTTTGATGAATCTCCATTTTTGAACAGACAGAAAAAGTCCGTTTGTCTGTCTGTGACAAAAAAGGATAACACAAAAATGGTTTAATCTAAATGGTTGAAATTTTGGTGTACGGTCTTAACATCAAATTTGTGGATTTCTATCCAATGTTGAGCTAAACCCGTTCAGAGGTAATCTCTCTGTCCGACTGTTCGAGTATAAGTTACCATACTAACTAAAAAATGGAGATAGATAGATGGATAAAATTCGATACTCAAATTTAACATCTATATTGTAGACAACTATCACATTTTGAGACAAGTCCAACTATGGATTGACTTTCTGCCTGTCTGTACTTTCAGAAACATGTAAAAGGGATGACTCAAAAATACAATGACTTAAGCACATTAAATCTGATAGGTCATTTTATAACTGTAAGTGAAATTTTGTGTCAAATTTTTGTTTCAATCGGTTGAAAAAACAGGTCTAAAACACAAATCCGATTTTTAGAGATTATTAACAGCACATCAAAAATCAATCGAAAAAAAAAAAACTTGCCAAGTATTTTGAGATATATTCAATATTAATGCTAATTTCACGCCAAAGGATAATATGTCGTTTAGTTTAGTTGTATTAGCGTCCCGTTTAAAGCAACACGAGGGCTATTTTGGGAAGGACCTTGTAATGTTGAACCACGGTCAGATGACGAGGACAACACCTGAAGTGGCATCCCCCTCTCCACACCACGCCACACCAGCGGAGGACGTTTGGCCTGACAGAATTAACGTGCAGGAGACCCCCTCACACGGCAGTTCTTCGGTGGAATCGAGTCTCGAACCTGAAACCCACCGGTTCCGAAGCCGAGACCTTACCACTGGGCCACCGCGGCCCGATAATATGTCGTGACTATTGTACACCAATGCCATGCAAGTGTTCGTTGGCATGGCAAGTTTATTTGAGAGTACGTGAGAAAGTTTTGAAGGGATCACTCGCGTCTGTTCTAACAGGGAGGGGAGGATGTACATCAATAGAAGAAGATTGATGCAAATCATATTTTTCTACACTATCTACCCTTTTTTTTATTTTCAAAAGCGTAAAAAATTTTTAAGTATTTATAAAGGTCAGGATAGTCTGGTTGCTACGGTGTTGGATTCGTATCCCTCTGCTTGTGAGTTAGAACCCCGCCGGCCGAAAAATCACGGCGTGTGGGGTGGATGCCGCACGTGTAAGTCTGTCATGGTCACAAAATCCTCCATGTCGAGAGTAATACCATTGCGGGTACTGGATCAGTGGTGATCATTTTATGATTCTAGTCGAAATTATGATCTGTGGACGAATAAATAAAATGCATGAATGAAGTCCGTCCGTAAAAAGGCTATGATGCGTGGGTAGCTTAGTGGCCTTAGATGGCGCTGCTGAAAAACAAAAGACTTAAATATTTTGGTTTGAAATCGAGAAAAAGAAATGTAAATATTTTGACAAGAGCCATCAGTAATAACTGTAAAACAGTAACTGACATTTTTGTTACTTATGACACTTTACAAGCCCACTGACAGAAAGCTGCCAGCGATTTAAGCCTAAATTAGCGTCCCTTGTTTTTCAGTAGATCCAACTAGGGCCAAAAGTACAACTTAGCTACTTCATTCTTCAAACATTCGCTTGCACAACCCCTTTTACAGCTAGGCACATTCATACTACTCACAGATAGAACACAAAATAACATCCATGCCTCAACCGGGACTCGAACCCGAGACGTCTAGATCAAGGGGAAGACACGCTACCCCTATATTACAACTCCGGCACAAATATTTTAGCTGTACAGAAATAAAACTTATGCGTACACAGTACTAATTGAATCTATACATGTCTGTTTCAGGTGTGATTTCAAACTTCGGAGATTTCCCCTTTTCTCAAATGGAACCCAATCTCGAAGATCGGACCGTCGAGTTTGTGAGCACCGGACCCATGTGTCGGTACGTCCAAGATCTGCCTCTTCTTGTCAAAGTTCTATCTGATTACGACGAAAGACTGCAGTGGAACCAAACAGTAAGAATATCGATCGAATATCGTTTTGTGATAAATATTTAGAATTCGAAATAGGCCATGTAATGCCTCGTATTTCACACTTTTATGAGTCTGAAAAAACACTGTTTTTAATTTAACAAAAAGAAGTACAAAAAGAGGAAGCATTATTGTCGAAATATTTAATTTTGAAATATTTGGAATATCCATGTTTTGATCTTTAAAATAATATATATTTGGAAATATGTCGCTTAGCCTGTCACTTTGTTTGCCTTTGAATATTATAAATGAAATACGCCATTTTTAGTTTATCAACAAGAAGTACAGAAAGAGGTAACATTGTCGAAATATTTAATTTTGAAATTTGGTATCTCCATGTTTCGATCTTTAAAAATATATTTTTGGAAATATGTCTGTAAATCTGTTTGCTTTTGAATATTATAAATCAAATACACATCAAACTGTAGCAATGAAATTTGGTATACATTCTAAACAACAATTTTGTATTTTTTTAAAAAAGAGTTCTGTCTATAGATGGTAAATCTGTCTGTCTAACCGTAAACATTCAAGCTCGATAATTCAAAATCCCAAGGAGCTATATAAATGAATTTGGGTTAACAGTCCAATGATTTTGTTGTATAAAATATAGTAAAAACCTCTTATCATCTGTTTTTATTATATTTTATATAACATATCATTGGACTGTTAACCAAAATTCATTCATATAGCTCTTTGGAATTTTGAATTATCGAGCTCGAATGTTTATGGTTAGACAGACAGATTTACCATCTATTGATAGACCTCAAATATCACATGATATTATTCTCACTGAAAATAATATCAATGTGAATAATGAATATTATATATATATATATATTATTAACTCTTCAATTATAATATTGAATATATTTTTTGCATTATCGTACGTGATGTTTCCAACCTATAGGCGCGAACAATAACAAATAAAATAGTATTGCATAAGTATTTCTGCTTGCAAATAAATGTTTAATGTTGTGTATAAATAATGCAGAAAACAGAAAAGGGATTACTCCCACCTTGCTTAGATATCCAAAGAAGTTTAATAATCATCGTCTCATCCGTATTTATAAACTGAAGGTGCCATTTTTACATCCATCTCTGACCTCGGTCCAAACTTTCCAGGGAAATTACATTCCATTATAGAAGTTAAGATAATACAAACCATCGCTATATCCTCCTCGAAAACGAGAACTTACTTATCCGACAACTTCTTATCAATAAACTGTTGGCCCTCCCGAGGGAGAAAACCTTGGAATATAATTAAAATCTTCGCCGAGGTTTTATGATAATTAATTAAATAGTTGCTTCTTTTTATAATAATAAACATAAAAATATTTATACTTCCAAAATGCTAATCATATTAATTAGCATTCAATGAGCTTCAAAAGTGTCGTTATCTTTTTAAAAATAGTTTACGCATCGTTTGGGAAGCATTTGAATAGTCTATAAATGAAACATTTGTTATATTTGATAAATATATTTTCCCATAATTAGAATGTATAAAATAATTTCTATACAAATATTATTTCAATTTATGATGCCGGACTAAACTCTTTATAACTTCATTGTGAGATAGATGGAAATATTTGACGAGTTTCGGGAACAATTATTTTCCAAGTTCCACATTTGACAAGATAAAACAAACGCGAATACGAAAAATACCCTACACTCGTTTCGAATGCAATCTAATAATGACCCGCAAGGAATAAATCTTTATGTTAATAAAGTAATGCCATCTGTCGTGTCAAAAGAAAATGTAGTATAATTATATCAGCTCCACAATAAATATTATATATAAATATCTATAATTAATGGTATTATAAAAGTTATTCTATAAAAATGTCCGTTTTATAAATTTATAAAAAATAATTATGTCGATTTTGACACTTTACATAAATCTAAAACTAATGTTTATTATTTTATTTATTTCTTTTTATCTAAAGATGTTTTAATAAATGAAATAATTTACTACTGACACTTGTCGAAAGTATTTTGTTACAAAGTGAATAATTTATTATTTTCTTTTTGCGTATATATTTTTAAGTGTATGTTCACAATTCTATTTATTCTAACTAATCTTTTTCTAACCATTTAGGTGAATTTCAAAAAAGTGAAAGTGTATTACATTGAAGAATTCCCTGGATTACTTCACACCGTCGTGCCAGATATTAAGAAATCCATTAGAAAAGTAAGAAAATTTTCAGTTATCCAATTGTTTATTCT
>JAPMOQ010022550.1:325613-400164 GCA_026543055.1 Argiope trifasciata
CTTACCCTAACATGGAAACTACGCTTTTACACTGACGTCGCTTTACTATGAAAATCAAGGAATAGGTACAAGACATAGTACATCACCCTTGTTTCCCTCTTACCTTAACATGGAAACTACGCCTTTACACTGACATCGCTTTACTGTGAAATTCAAGGAACAGGTACAAGGCATAGTGCATCAACCTTGGTCATTCTTATCCTCCCTGAATCTCCCATTTCCAAGAAATGCAAAAGTTTGTAAACCACTGAGCTACATGCATTCCAATAGAAAGGGGTCATCTCAAGAAATGGTGTTTTTATTCTATTAGTGTTCCCTTGAGTTTCTTTCTTAGCTGCTCAAAAATAAAATGCGGATAATTTTTAATTTATGTTCATATTTTCTTAAAATGTATTCGTCGAATATTGGGTTTCTTAAGCTCCATGTTGTGACGAGTCGGAGGAACAATCATATGAAATATTTCTTAGGATTTTTTTCATTCATAAACAAAAATGATTTAAAAATCCCCGCGAATAAGAAAAATTCCTCATATTCTCCTGAATAAATATTAAATAGTTCATTTCTATATAATAATTTTTAATACTTATTTTTTAAAAATTATACAAACTTTTATATTTTTAAAGACACATCTAAAAACAATCACAAGTTGGAAAAGCTTAAGAAACCCTGATTTAATAAATATTTGCTGTATGTTCATGTAAAATGAAATAAAGATGTCTTTTTTTAAATAAAAAGTTATAAAATGATTATCCATTTCTTTCCAAAAAGCTTTAGTTTGCCACTCGATCGATTTCATTAATAACCTTAAGCTTTGATCAATGACCTAAATCCTCCATCAAATGGATGCATAATGGAGGGATCTCTTAAGCTTATTATCGCCCATAATAAATTCTATTGAATCACAGTATATATTTAACTGTAATTAACTTTATTATCAGCCACCTTCCAGCTATCCGACCACTATATTAATAACATTAAATAAGTCAAATTAATTACTTTTGATGAACTGTATATAATCTCTTCAAAAGAGAGCACATCTATACTTATAATAAATCTCAATGTGTGTCTGTTGATGCTCTACAGGCCAAACCTTTGGACCTACAGCTATCAAATTTGGTACATGAATACCTTGGAGGTTCCGAATGTGCACCTCGGAGCCATTTTTTTGAATCTTTAATTAGAATTTGTATTAATTTAAAATTAAGCTAAATTTCAACGTTTTTTCGCTATAACTTCCGAAAGTATTATCGCACAAAGATGATTTTTACATCAAATTAAACATTAAAAAATTAGCTTTCTAATGATATCAGTCCTTTAACATACAACTTAAGTTCTTATTTTTAATGAATTTTAAAAGAAATCTTTTAACTATATTTTTCAACAATATATTTCGGACAAAATAAAATTTAATCTGCACGAGCAGCACTTTGTTTAAATGCAGATATTATCTTTTATCAATATGTTGCCGTCAGATTGACAAAAACTCAAATTAAAAAAAATATTATTGCAAATTAAAGATATAAAAATATAATTTTCAGAATGTGTCTGCATGAAATGAAATAAATTTGAAATACCTTTTTTCTATAAAGAAAATGTAAAGGAAAAAATTGTGTGCCTTTTACAATATTATTAATGAAATAAGTTAGTTTTATTTAAGACAAGCATGGTTTTGTATACATATTTTTTCAATTCAAGGTCCAACGGCTAATTTCTAAAACTTTAATAATAGAAATGCATCTATAAAAAGGGTTTAAATGAAATAAATAACTACATGACATGTAATATGCCTATAAATGCTTTAAAATGAAGAATATTTAGCTTTTTAATAAAAAGAGATAAACTTCAATCAACTCAGTTTCTAAAACTGACTGATTTATGAATATTTTAGGACCAATATTCAGTAAAAACGAGAAATTTTAAATAATTTCATCAACCATTCCAAAGATGATACTTCTATCTACGCTCTGGATTTCTCAATATTGACTGCCTAACAATGAAAATGTTGAATGATCCAAACATTTTTATTCAAAACTTCATAAATCGACCAAATCTAATAGCACAAGATATAAACCATCATTTATTTATTTGAAAGTTGAAGTGTGAAGAATATTTGGTAGAATGTGATTCCTTATAACTAAAGGATGTATAAAATTTAGACTTAATAATATTTAATAATGTTTATAGACCAAAATTAAATAAAATATTATTATTCACATCATTTAAATCCTTGTGAATGAAAAACTAAAACCTGAATTTTATGATGAATCTAAGTAACATTTGTTGAATAATTCTTGAAATATTGCATAAATTATTGTAATTATTCAATAGTACACATAATGCTTCTCTTTTAATTATATTAAAAAAAATGTTTGGTTTTGGTAAAAAAAAAAAATGGTTTTATATCAATTTGCAGTTTAATCACTTCCACTTTAAATTAAAGTTGAAATTTTGCGTGAGCGGACATATAATTAGAGAGGCATATAATATATTATGGGCTTAAGGCCTTTATAAATGCAAGAGTGAATTATATGACTATTAAAATTTGAATCTTAAAAATAGTTTGATGAAGTAGCTATTAAAAGACAAGTTGCATAAAGTATTTAATTGACAATGACAGGTCACAAAAAGCATTTAATTAACAATGACGTTACATAAAGTATTTAACTCATAATTTTAAACAGCAGTAAAATTGGCTAACCAGCTGGTCACCAAGGGCGGCTAGTTTTAACAATAAATATAGAGTATCCTTATTGGTTAGCGATATTTGCAAACTGACTGTTAAAGGATTTATTTTGAGCATACTCTCGAGCACAAAGAACGGTATAGAAGGACGAGGATGAGTAATTAGTGATGATGTATCGAAGGATTAAGAGTCCCATATAAGTCAAAATTTCTACTGTTAATATGGCTGAGGGATTCTGCCAGTATTTTTTAGCCATATATAATCAGACAATAATTTGGATATATTTATCAAAAATCAAGGATTAAAAAGGGCGTGGTATTTAATCAACCACTTGAAAAAGAAATACACTCCCAAAGCCATACTAAATGTCGCCACAGATGTATATATCGAATGAGATTATAATTGAAAATTATTTTATGTTATTTCTATCTTTTTCCAAACTGTATTCTATCATATTTGATAGAACATCACAATTTCTTAAAAAATATTATTTATGTGGCATTATTCCAATGCTATTTTTAAGTTGAGTGGTCTTCAACCTAGACCAGCCAAAGTGGTATATCCGAAATTTCCTGGCATATCTCTATTAATGCCTTTTTCCTCTTAAAATTGGAAATCTTGGTCGATGCTGTGATTGCTTTGTACGACTTTGCTCAATGATAGTTACGAAATATAGATGTCTTTCAGGAATCTAGCATTTTTTCTGAATCTATAGACAGAATGCGTATTTCGGATGTACTTTATAATCTCATAAACATCAAAATTTAGCATACGACTATAATTATAATCACAAAACAAAGAATTTCATTGACTTAAGTCATTGCGTTTACATGCATCCAGAAGCACAGGCAGATAGACTTTCAACTACCTGATGAATTTGGCTCAAAGTTGGACAATTGCTTTAAATGCTAAAATTGCATGAGAAATTTAATCTATTTAACTCTTTGAGTTAAATAATTATCGAATTCAATTCTACTCGAACAACAACACGAAACTGCTTTCTAAATTTAATTTTGTCGATATTTGATGCATATCTACAAATTTCGCAGTAATTACACATACCAGATTTCTGACATCTAGTTCAGAGTTTTTAAGTTATCGTGTTCACAAACATAATGCCAAAAATGTGTTTTTTGGACTCAGGGAGGATTGAAACATGGAGAATCCTCAAATTTTCACAACAAATTTTTTGATGATTATAATATTTCCCCTATACTTTTGTATACGAGAAAATAAAAGAATGATTTATCTTTTATTACGCTGCCTTGTGGATGAGGCTGTGTAATATCTATATATTAAAATATCATCCATTAAATATCGTTTCTTTCCTTTTTTATTCAAAAAAAAATTGTATTACCTTCATTAATTTCTCAAATATTATTTCAAAATTGTAAATTGATCCTACAGCTTAATCTATAACATACACGATGAATTTAATTATTTATTCAATGAAATTAATTGTGTTTCTGAAATTTAAAAAAAAACTTTATATCAATGAGTTTTTTTTTTATTAGACATAACTGGCACGAACTAAAAATGTTCTTTTATTTATGTTTTTCTCAAGGAAACAAGTTTTCACTTTCTTGTATATAAGATTTAAAAGAAATATTGTAATCTTCAAAAAAATTCGAACATAATTTTGATGATTGTCCCCACTTTAGACTTGCTTGAGTTCGAGAAACATGCTTCTGGAAACAAGAAGAAAAAAACGTTTTGTGCAAGACCCTGAAATTTAGTGCATGGTTTTTTTCCCCACCAGATTCTTCGATTTTTGTCAAATTTTGAGCAAAATACATTAAGAAGAAGCCGGTCGGTCTGGTTGTTTTAATATAAAATAACTCGATTATTACAAAGGAAGAGAGCCATATGGTTAAAATTCGGTAAACAGATTTAGCAATTACTATACAGATACTTCTCAAATATTTTGGCAAAATCCGATATGGGACTGACCGTTTGTTGGTGTGTACTTACAGAATCATTGATAAATTGAGGACGCAATAACTTAAAACATATCAAATTTTTTATGCGATTTTGTGACTAAAGTTGTAATTCTGGGTCAAATTTTAGTTTGATTCGTATGGAAAAATCGCATTTGAAACAAAAATTCAATTTTTGAATACTATTTACCAAATGCTAGGGATTATTCGCCAAAAACCAAGCCAAGGATTATACGATAGATTCATCGACAAGACTAATAAATGCCAAAGGTTAATATTTCAATATTGTACACCAATACACTGCAAGCCACCCCCTGATTACTCAAGGTTCATATATTTTTAGGGGAAGGGGTACATCAACTTTATTCAATTTCACTCCCAAAGTCAAGTCATTTTTCTCTCAGTATGTTTGAATCTATTCTTCAACCTCAAAATTCTGAGGTAATTATTTCCGACCGAAGAAGACTGTGATATTTAATTTTAAAAAATTGAAGACATTTCAAGAATTGACATTTGACAAGAAAAAACATTGACATTTTCAAGAATTTAAATCACTTTTTTTAAATCAGCGTTTAACAGTACGAGCCATTCTTGGCAACTAGCTTATTTGTTCGCTTTATTCATTTTTTTAGATTGTTAGGTAATTAATACGAAATAAATTTTTAAGATATATCACAAATATAAAATCAATTGCATAAATTTACTGCAAATAAAAGAGTGTATGTATTAAAAAATCAGAAAGGAAGGGAAAATATGGTAAAAGTTAGCACTTGGGGCCCCTTTGATTTTTTGGCGATTTTTTTTACTCCATGATTGGCGCCAATTTCAAAAAGAACCTATAAAATGTCACTTGAGAACGGTAAAAATTTTTAGTTAGTAACCCAACAATAATGCCAATGTAAACTAAACATTACGGTAACCAGAAGTACTGCTTCATCGCTGAAATTGGTCGCCAATCGAAGGGGCACCCAAATCTACACTAGACCCGTAAATATTATAACGGAATTAAAACGAGTGTTGGAACATTAATAGTGGCAACTATTTATTTACTTGAAATACAAAAGTGATCTACTTCCCGATGTTTTACAGTCCTTCAAGATAGTCAATAGCATTGTGTACAACCCGTTTCCAACGTTTTGGAATTCGCAGAACCCCTGTAACAGCGCCTGTTTTGTCGATAGTTCGAATGGACCTGTTTACTGTCCCAAGAATCTCGGGATGGTCTGCTGTGGGGGAATGCTTTGCTTTAGGATGACACCATCACAGTCGTTCACGAGAATCAGCATAACTTCCACATTGCTGGGGTTCTGAAGAAATTTCGAGCGTTTTGGTGGCCCGTCATGAAATCATTCGTTTGATTCGCGTTTCAATTTTGGCTGATAAGATCTGGCCCAAATCTCATCCAATGAAATGATACTGCTGTACCACCTCTGCTGCTGCACATTCATTTTTTATCCAACTTCGTTGTTCTTGTTTTGAAAACATTCTGGCAATACTTACTTTAGACCACATTTTAATACAAGAATCAGTTTTTCGCGTCATTCTGCGTGCGCGGAAGGACGAGTCTTTTTGCTTAGAGGTAAAGTAGGTATGTAACTAACCTGTAGTATATGTAACATTCTTTGATTTGGTTGCACGGACTTTTTACAGCAGTGTTGCCACTATTAACGTTCCAACATTCGTAATTAGTAAAAGCAAGCAATTTAATAGTAGATTGTGAATACCATCATTACATTTGAAATTAGATTATGAACCAAATGAAACTAAAAATATCGTTATAATTAAGGATAAAGTATATGGAAATAAATTTGATATTATTAAGAAGGTAATTTTTATGTCCTAAGATGTTACAAAGAGCATTTTTATATCATAATTCTTTGGAAGAAATAGTCAACGAAAGTCGCGGCAATTCACCATTTGTAAAGGTTGCTATTTTCTTGTTTAATTAAAATTTATTTCAAGCCTATTTTTATTTCTTTTATATCACTTTTCCTCTGACTGAATGAAATACTTAGTGACATCGTGAAATATTTCTAGAACTTTTGATATTTTATACCTCCATTAATTAGCTAATCAAAAAGTAGAATTAATGCAGCTGTAAAAACGTTTAGTAAATTAGATTATAATTCCAATGATTTTTTTTTTGTTTATATTTGCTTGTTGACTTTCGACAATCTATACTTAATAAGGCTCAATGTGTCTGTATGTGTAGGCGCTCCACAGGCTAAACGTTTGACCTACAACTACCAAATTTGGTGCATGTATACCATAGAAGTTGGGAATGTGCAGAGGGCTCAATTGTTTAAAAATTAATTAAAAACTAACTTTTCCGAAAAAAAAATCTCAATTTCTCTACCACCGAATGAGCAAAGCTTCAGTTTTTTTTTTTTTTTTTTCGCACATTAATGAGATTATACTTAAAACTTTTTCGACCGATTATTTCAAACGATTCTGTTAATGTTTGATGCATTTAAAGATAAACATTGTTTTTTAATCGATGTTTCAGACTCATTCTGAAGTATCTTTGAATTAAAATAAAACGAAATATCTTTGAATTATAATAAAATTAAAATAAAATTGAAAATTTCTTATCTACGTAGCGTTACCCCAAGTGGCTTAGAAAATTCACTCATTTGCATTACCATAACAGGCGTTGGAAATTCACCCATGCGCAATTTTTTCTGAAGGTACACAACCATAATTTCAATGGATACGGCCTTGATTTTGATTAGTTTGTCGTTTTGTTTCATTTCAGATATGCATTGTAAATAAATAGTTTTTTGGTTATTTGTGTGCTTTTGTAATTAAAATGCATTTATGTCAGTTGTATTTATATTTTTGGTATATGCTTATAGCTTAAGTAGCTTTTTTATGATAACAAAGTGAGGTTTAACATGTTTTCAACCGATTATTTCAAACAATTCTGTGTATTTTTTAGTGTTGATACGTTTAAAATTAAATATTGTTAATTAATCGACCTGCTCTAGATGAATTTTGTTGAAAAAATTCTTGTGATATTACACAAATTAAGAAAGATATTTCTAATAAGATTTAAATGCTCAACGAATTTGTTTTCAATATTCATATTAAAAAATGTTTTGTTTCATTAAAAAAATTTCTTATATTACTTGCAGTTTAATCATTTTCACTTTAATTTAAAGCATAAATTCTACGGGAGCTAACAGAAAATCAGATATATATATATATTACGTTTTGGTTGATATTATTTATGATATTATAAATGAATAATATGACTATCAAAATTTGAAGCTTTAAAATATTTTAATAAAGAAGCTATTAAAATAAGCGTTATAAAAATATTTAATTATCAAAAGTTTAACCAGCATTAAGATTGGTGAACCAGCTGATAGCCAAAGGCTAGTAAGTAATAAGAGCGATTTCTGTCACTCGCGTTAACATTTTATGTATATAGATTTTGATAACTGAAGCCCACAGATTAAATTATTGTATTTTTTAAGCTGTATTCAAAAATTAATTTAATCACGGGCATTTAAAAAATTAAATAGGCTATTTCATTAGTCATTAGGAATTTTTAGAAAACGATTTTATTATTTTGAACCACGTTTGATTTTCATATTTTTTAAAAGGAAAGATACACTTCAGATGTCAACAAAACACGGTGCATATAATATCATTTTTCACACATTTTTGTTAAACTTGAATTCTTTTTGTCTATGAAAATATAATTTTGTTATTAATCTTTTTATTTAATTTCTGATGTGTTAAAATTTTGAAATTACGCATATTGTGTATTCTTGATGAAAATAGACTTTTGAATTTTTAGCAAATTATTAATCAATTTAACTAAATCTTAAATATATATCATTAACATTATCTGCTAGTGAAATCGAGATAAATTGGATTTCATAATTACTTGACATTAATATTAATAAACTACACGTCAACTAAATCACTGTTACTGAATTAAATATAAAACTTACAGAACTAAAAAAAGTATAAATATGAAGCTATTGAAAAGTTAAATAATTAAACATTTTAAAAGCTAAATTTTCGGGGATATTAATAAACAAACGCTTTTTAAAACTTTATTTTTCCTAATTTATTTAGATATAATAAAATTTTAAAGATATATAAATTTATTTAGATATATAAATTCCTTTGTTCTATTTATTTTGTTTCAATACTTTCACCATACAATTACATGAAAATATCAGGAATATTCTTGATTTTAGCATTTTAAATTGATTGAACTTCAAAACAAATGAATACAAAACATAAAACTCCATTTAAATCACAACTGAAGAATTTAATAATTTCACAGAATCAGTTTCTGAAAACTTTAGGCTTTTACTGAGGCTTTTAGTAGGAAAAATAATATTGTAGGAAAGATAATCCATGGAATAAAGATCAGTAACAGCTACTAAAACATTTGTTCCATTGAAAAGTCTTCTTTTTTGCTACAAAAAGTATAATATATATCTGTAATCGAAAAAAGTTATTTCATTTTAATCATATAATTGAAATTAAAATTTTAACAGACAATTTATATATTTATTTAATTACCGCTAAATATTCTTTGCTTTATTTTTCATCATTTTATAAATTAATTTTTTTCAGGAATTCAATATTTATTCTAAAAATTCAGCTTTTAAAGTAAAATTTATTAAAATTATTAAATCATTATTAAAAAATTATTAAATTATTAAAATTATCAATTCCATTTTACAAAGCAAAATTTCGCATTCTTTTCTTCAAAAAATTAAATTATCTTTTATTGAATTTACATTTGCAATATCTTCCAGCAGATTCTTTGCACTGTTGAAATATTTAAATCAAAACACACCGATTTCTTTAAATAAGCTTTCTGAATTTGAAAATGGTTTTATACGCTACGAAATATAAAATATTTTTAAAAATAACACAACTATCCGACTATTTATAGAAGTATGAAACAACATAAATATTTACACATTATAACTTCTTTCCATGACAGCAAATTTTTTCATGTTTAAAAAAGCTTTAGACATTTTTTTAAATCAAAAGTGTCTAGTAATTATAATTACAAACAGTTACGAGTTATGAATTCTTATTTTATATTTATTATATTATGATTTTGTTTTATCTTTGTATATATATGAAGAATAAAAATAAAACCGTCTGTAATTCTGAAGCCAATTATTTACGATGTTTTGTTCCGAATCGAGAAACTCTTGCATTGTTGTCAGATGAACAAACACCATTTACCGTTGAGATGTTTCATTAAAATGGCGTTCTTCAATGCACCATTTCTGTTTTATGCCGCTCTCTGATAACGTTCTACGGAGCTTAAAGGCGATGACTGAGCTTTTTATCAGAAGTTTTTTATTTTTTCATTTTTGCTGTTTTTTCTTTGAATTAAAAAACACTTGTGTATAAAATAATTTTTATCAAAGGGAAGATTTCAAAGGGAATTTTTCTTGTTGCCAGTACATGGAGAAAAATAGCGTCAGTCGCGTGCTCGTGTAGGAATAGGAATATAAAAATCGTCTGCTTACAGCACGATGGTTTCGGTGAGTGGCTTTTGATTCTCAATTCTTATTATTAGCTCACACTCTCCATGTATGCATTTATTTGCATGAAAGGTTAAAGTTTCCAATCGTTAATAAAATACTTTTTATTCATTCACTCAAGTTCAAATGTGTTTTTTAAAACTTGTAGTGGATGACACTTGATGTTAATACAGTTTTTTTTTCTTTCAAATCTTAATTCCTTCATTAAATTTATTTTTAATACTTTAAATAGAGTTTTAGAAGTTTGCAATGAGATTCGAAATCAACAGGCAGTAGCTCAATCGGTAAAATGCCAGGATTTAAGTATTTTTTGCGTTGAAGTGAAGAATGCGCGTTCAGTTCTTGTGAAAATAAATAACTTTTTGATACTATATAATCTTTTTTTTTTTTGATAATTATTTAAAAAAGTAACTAAAATAATATTTTTCTATGTTGACTTAAGTAGAAATTGAATTAAAAAAATAACGTTACTTGTTTTTGTATGTATTTAAATGTTCGTAATAAAATGAGTAGAATATTTCGTGTAAAATATTTTTAATTAGTTGTATAATAAATATAATTAGTCATTAAAAATATATATGCTTCAAGAACGCCAACTCATAAGAATTTATTGTAAATAAATTTATTAAGGAATGAAATGAAAAAAGATGGAGAAGAAAAAAGAAAAAGACATGAACTGGATTTGAAAAAATTTTGCTGGCGTTGCCATATGCAGCAGATGGAATAAGGATTCAAAGTTTAATGAATGCTGCCAAGTCTAAAAATAAATAGATAAAAACAAATTACAAACATCGGCAAATAGTTTTAGATCAAGTTTTTTTTGTGTGTTTTTCATTTATTAAAAAAGAAAACAGCATTCGAAAAAATATTTGATTGTAGCTATTTATTTGAAATAGTGTCAAACAATTTACTGAAATCGGAACATCTCTACTTAAAAAGTATTTAAATAAGAGTTCATATAGGTTTTAAATCAAAGCTTTGCTGAGAAATCCCAAATAATTAAACGTACATGAGAGCAAAAATTATTTAAAGTAAAAGTTTATAACTAAACATAGTTTGTATTTTATAAATTAAGATTTATCATATGGAAATTTTGAAAAAAAATGTGTTTCCACTCTTGTATTTGGAATCCTAAACTATCTGAAAAAGAAATATTTTTTTTAAATATTTTATTTCACTAATGACGAATTTTATTTTAATATGACAAATTATAAAAAAAATTTGCTAATTACAAGAAAAAAGGAATTAACAGAAATAAAAAATAGTTGAGAAATATATATAAATTATTCAAATATTATCAACGAGTATAAATGAGGACCAATTAATAAAATTCTAATTTGCAAATGTTAATTAAGTGAACATGACTAAAAAAGAATAAAAAATGTAAGTAATTTTATCCAAAATAGCAAGAAGAAACAATAAAACTAAACAATTTTTTCTATATTACTCGTGAATGAATTCTGTTTGTGAAATCTATAGAACGATATTTTGGCGATTTTTGTGCATGAATTTTAAAACGTTATCAAAAAACTTAAGCATAAATGCTTTATACCTTATTAAATCTTACTAGAAGCATTTTGTCTACTCCAGTTTTTGAAAAATATCAGAAAAAAAAAACGAAATTGTTCGCAGCTAAAATTCCCGGTAAAAGATTGTTTCAATAAATGTATTATTTATCTAACAGCTAGCTTGTAAAAAAAGAAATATGCATGAAATATGTATGATATGTTTAATGTTTTGAATCCTGTTTTCAATTTTTAATTTATTTATATTTGTTTTTAATCGATATTTTTATCTGGTTACTTTTATTATTTTTTCATAATTTGTGTGTCCCAAATTTATTGAAACGTGTTATCAAGCAGAAATAACTGAATGATTATACCTTAAATCATTCTCCGTGTATAAACATTGCTGCATTTGTACAAGAATCCTTTTATCTTTTCGTTTGAAGTTTATGAATGTTCTAAAAGTACAAAGATAAACAGGAAAGGCCAAAGACCTTTCAAGGACTTGATAATTCCTATTATCAACATGTTTTTCAAATACATGGATATCATAGAAAATTCTACATTTCTATTCTCAAATGATATTTTTAGTTTATATAAAATATAAGTTGAGAGCTTTAGAATGTTTTCGATTTCTTTCCATACTACTTAGAAACTCCTTTTTAAAAAAAATCAGAAAAAAAGATACGTAATGCCTTAGAACATTAACAAATATTTTATGATTTTTGAAACAAAAAATATGTAAAATTTTTACATTTAATTATTACAAAGAATAATCGGAGTGGCACTCTCTTAATAGGTAGGTACAATATGATGCGTCTTCATCTGTGCTGTAAAAAAAATCTAATAAGCACTTTGGACCTTTTTTATTTCATTGCTTGGAAAAAATTTGGTATTCTAAAATTTTGCTTGAAGGAAATGCATAATAATATTTTTTTAAATAGTTTGAAAAAGATTTTAGTTGCCTAATTTCTTTAAGCATAAATAGGGAGATCTGTACACAATCTGCTTAATGACGAGCTAGGATCAAAGATTTGATCCAATTTTGCTGATGAATACATATGCCAAATTTTATTTGCCTGATTCATTGAATTTCTGAAACATCCTGTTTATACATAAGGGGAGTGGCCTAAAAAAGTAATAAGGCAAAGGAAAAATGCTTTATTAACAACAAACACCTGATACAAATGGTAATTAAGAGACATATATGGTGGTAACCTTTTTACATAATCGCCAAACCTGTTGAGGCATTTATCATATCGCTGAACCAATTTGTTTTACCCATCTTGGTAATAATTGTCCTGGATATGAGCCGGTTACTGGCACCTTTTTGATTATCACCTTCTGATATGAACTTTGTTTCAGAAAAGTGTTTCTTCAATGCCGGGAAAAGGAAATATTCTCTGTTAGCCAAATAGGGGCGGCATGGGAGGTGACACCAGACCTCTCACCTAAACGTTTCGAGCAATCTCTCTGTCCACATCAAATTAACGACCCATTTCGCCACTTGCTGTCTACTCATTGTTTTGCCCCCGTACACATCAACGATTTGTCTATGAATGTCCGATGAGGACACAATCTTGGCCAATAAAAATAGTATCACGTCTCGTACATCTGTGCGAGACAACTTCTCTAGACGTCTTGATACTATTGTCAATGTTTCAGGCTTTAGTATTAAAACTATCTGCTCGGACGACCGATCTAAGAGAATTAGAGTCATCTGTCTCCACTCTGAGTAACATCATTCCCATCCACAATACCTACTTTCCAAATATTGCTACTTGTAAACTTTTTTGGACCATCCCTCGTATATTGGAGGCTGACAGAGAGTGGCGTTTTCTTTTAGATCCACCGAAAGTGGGCCTGAATCTGTGGGTTCTCTGTGAATACTATATACCAAGCTTCAATACCGAATTTCTGACCGACAGAATATATGTAAATTATTGCAAAACTACTTGAATATTGTTTTAGACAGTTTGAGACAAAACTTTTATGCACATTTCTTAAAAAGCTAATGGAAATTAGATAACTTGATGGTAAATCGTTATTTAAAAAAATCCTTTTGTATTTTTTTTTTGAATAAATATATGTAGACGTTGTGGCAGTCACTAATTTTTCTTATGTAATATTAACTGCAAAGCTTAATTTGATTCAAAACCATGGAGAGTGCCCTCGCTGAAAGTTTCCCACATACACTCAAGTTGTGGTCTTATTCTCCTTCTTCCGCATAAGATTGTGCGCCTTGAGTGAAGCCACGGGTACTTTCCATGGCATTGGTGAAATTTGTGAAATTCAGAATTACCAAATAAGAGTAAATCTGCTATTTTAATGAATTTTATTCGTGTAAATATGTATTTTGTAAGATCGATTGAAACCAACATTTAACACAAATCTACCATTGTACTTACAAGATAACATTTCGGATTTCGTTGATTTTATGAGTTATTGCGTTTACATGAATGTGGAAATATAGACAGACAGATATTCTTCTGTTTCATGGATTTCATTCAAAACATGATAAATATCCATATTTTAGATGCTTAAACTGCATACAGAATTATCGAGTTGACTTATATTCTCACGGCTAGGCAGACAGATTTCCTATGAATATATTTCTTACAAAATTTGGTAGATATGTGTAAATTTAATTGTAATTCCATGTACCAAATTTTAGTCGTCTAGCTCAATGCGTTTTTAAAATTATCGTCATTGATGCAAAAAATATGTCTTTTGTATTCTAGGACATTTACTGGATTCGTCAGAATCAAAATCGAATTTTTTGACGATAACAATACTTTGTACACGAATTGGTAGAAAAAGTTAGCTCAGTATTATTCACTTATTTTTACTAATTGAAGGATAAAATTTAAAAAAACAAACAAACGAATATTCTTAACGACTTGTTTTTAATTGTTGAAAAATAAGATTTAAAAAAAAAAGAAAATTCTTAACGGCTTAATTTTACATATCGAAGAATTAGATTTTAAAGAAATAAATATTCTTAACGGCTTATTTTTACTAACCGAAAAATAAGATTCTTAAAAAGAGAATATTCTTAATGGATTATTTCTACTAATAAATAAGATTTTAAAGAAAAAGCTAATTTTTAAAAAACTTGCTTTTGCTTATTGAATAATAAGATTTTGAAGAAAATGTGGAATTCTTAACGGATTATTTTCACTTACCGAAGAATAACATTTTAAACAAGAAGCGAATACTCTTAATGGATTATTTTTACTTACTGAAAAAGAATGTTTTAAAGAAGAAGCGAAATTTTCTTAACTGTTCATTTTTACATATCTAATAAGATTTTTAAGAAGAGAATATTCTGAACGGCTTGTTTTTACTTATCGAAAAATAGGATTTAAAAAAAGAAAGGAATATTCTTAATAGTTTTTTTCATTTATCGAAGAATAAAATGTTAAAGAAGAAAGGAATATTTTGAACAGATTGTTTTTACTTGTTGAAGAATAGGATTTAAAAGAAGAAGCAAATACTCTTAACTATTTATTTGTCCTTTATCGAAAAATAAGAGTTTAAAGAAGACGTGAATATTCTCAATGGCTTATTTTTATTTACCGAAGAATAATATTTAAAAAAAAAGAAGTGTCTATTTTTACTTATCGAAAAATAATATTTTTAAGATAAAGTGAATAAAGAATTTGAAAAGGTTTGTATATCACTTTCTTTTTGCTGATATATATCTGAACTCTCAAACTTTTTTGCCCAAATTTTAAGAAAAATAAATATTTATATAGCAGTTTAGCGCTGCTACATCCAAACCGACCTTCGTTATCAAGAAAGTCTTCGCTATCTCTTCACAAGCAGCCCTTAAAATTTCTAATGCATACGTTTCAAGTACACTAGAAATGTTTATAGCTAATCACGGCCATTGATCACAATGGATTCTATTTTTAAATATCACGAGCGCACGTGTGTTTGAAGTTTCGTTAATCAAATAGCCTGAATGCCTTAACATAAGAATTCAGCAAAAAGCGCCATTTACGGCTTTGAGATAGTTTGACAGCAATTAAAAGATTGAAAAGTAAATATGTGAGTGGTGCAAGTATATAAATAATTTTATTTAATTTTTTTTATTCAAAATAGTAATTTTTAAAATATTAACAACATTTTGATTTAGGAATTTCTGATAATTTTCTGGTTTCTCTGATTTTTTTCCAAAATTCTTTTGTTTTAAATAAAACAGAAAAAAACTAATGTATTTTGATATAAATATATAGAAAAAAGACATTGCCGTTAAATAGATGACTTTTTTTTGTTGTTATTTTGTCTATTCCAAAGAAAATATCAAGATTCATTAAATCCTTGAAAAACTTTTCCAAGTTATACTCTTTTTCTCCTAACTGAGAAAGTGTATTAACTTAAAATGATTATACTATGTCAAAAGTCGGCAATGATTATACTACAGAGTTTTCGCTCACAACCATAGATTTTGTATAAATGGCAATAAAGTGATACTAATGCCGAAATAACACAAAGAATAATTTAAATAGCAATTTTAATAATTAGTCACTTTAGCTAATATGGCTGTTGTTATTTTGTTAGTTAGATGGGGAAAGTGATTATATATGAATTCAGTATATTGTTTGGACATAATGTCTAGTCCGCCAAGTTGTCAGACATCAAAGCCATATTAGCTATGTTATATCCATTGAAAATATGTTTATGATGCAGACCAGTGCTATGACAACATAGTTCTATTAAAAATGTAAATGCCCCCCCCCCCACTTCATTGTTCTTCAAAGTTTCAAGATATTGTTAATTCCCTTCGTTATTCTTCTTACAAACTACACAAATATTCAATAGAATCCTTCTTTAACTTTCAATAACGATTTTTTTAAAAATCAGACGATTGAATTTTGGACAAAACAATGGAAACGACTTAAATTTCGGAGTTACAATGTATTCCATTGCTCGAAATTAGTTTTTTAAAAATCCAAAATCTAAAAGAGAAAAAAAACCCTTTCGCTTTACCAGTTGTGATGCTTTATTAGGATGATCTGTCTCAGCATATAAGACGTGTTTAAATAAAAAGGTACGAAAGTACGAAACGATACTGCGAGTATAAATGAAGACTTTATTTAAAGTATACACCATATAACTTAGCACAATGATTCCACTGATTAGTGAGTCGAAGGATTCCTTTATTGAGAATTCCTGTGGCTGTGATGAGACCCAGTCCTTCACAGCGTCCTTGAGTTCACCGTTCGAATTGAAACACTTCCTTTTGAGATGTTGTTTCTGAACCATTAACTCCGATGTGTACAGTAAGACACTCAGAAGACTATGAATAAAGTCCGTCCGTAAGTCTCCAGAGTCACACACTCGAAACTGGCTATGCTCAAGAGAGAGTAGCTCAACCTTCCTCTTTACAGCCCAGACATATCGCTCAACGATTTTCATGCGTTTGATCCCCTGAAAAAACATATGGAAAGGAAGCGTTTCAACTCGAAGAGCTAACTCAAGGACCCTGTGAAAAACTGGGTCTCGTCACGGCCAAATGAATTTCTTGGAACAGGGAATCTTTTGGCTCTTTAATCAATGGGATTATTGTGCTCAGGCATATGGTATATACTTTTAATAAAGTACTTTAAAAGTATTGTTTTATCGCCAGCTATCGACATTTATACCACAGTATCATTTTGTACCTTTTTAATTGAGCGCCCCTTGTCAGGCCAGTCATTTTGGGGTTTGGGTGCTGCGGGTTCCACGACTGAAGAAGGCCCCACCATTATAAAGAATTAAAATAGTGTTCTGAACAATAATAGCTTTTACATATACTGAAAGTATACAAGTTTGATTCCACATGGCTGACTGAGCGTCGACTGACGCCGTTATTTGGCAATGATCGTGATTATAAAGAGAGCGAGGAGTGTATATTTAGGCATAAAGAAATCCCCTTCAGACCTCTTAAGACAGAGTGGATCGACCTTTGGGCGCTGAGGCTGGGTTCAAATGGATTTGTAAATCCTCAGCTATATACTTTTTTCTATATCTAATGTAAAATTTTTTATGCATGCATCTACGTATGTTTTTTTTACATTAAGTTGCTCAAACAAAAACTAAAATGAAGATAAATTATACGATCCACTCCTAGAAATGCATATTGCATTACGGCTTCACCAGTCATGACCCGAATGAAAAGAATTAATTAAGAAGTTTAAATTTAGCAGTTGGCTAATTGGGATATGTACGAAGCTCATTGTATATATTATAGTGTTGTGCAAGTATACAAAATGTTGTTAATATAAGGTAAGTAGATTTAACAATCAGTTACCTCAACTATTAGCTAATAACTTATAGCATAAAATAATTTGATAGTTCATTCTATAAACTGCTTAATACTGTTACATATAACCATGTCCAATTCAAAGGAAATATTCCTCTGGG
The DNA here is from genome assembly GCA_026543055.1 of Argiope trifasciata. Taxonomy (NCBI): domain Eukaryota; kingdom Metazoa; phylum Arthropoda; class Arachnida; order Araneae; family Araneidae; genus Argiope; species Argiope trifasciata. Next base: position 343,681 of record JAPMOQ010022550.1, read on the forward strand.
TATTTAAAAAAGAAAATGACCGGAGAAGAAAAAAGACGAAAAACTAAACTTGAAGAAGTCACAAGTACTATAACACAGATGTAGATGAAAGCAATCCAAGAATTATGTTAGTTACAGGATTTGATTTTGAATGAAAGAAATGTAAATAACTCTCAAGGCATATTGCAATGCATACTAAATAATAATTATAATGAGTTATTTATAAATGCGTTAACTGTGTTAAAATTTTTCTTTACGTTGCCAATTACTACAGTAAATGTTCAGAGCTCTTTTAATAAATTAAAATTAATGAAAAATTATCTTTGGTCAAATTTGTGTGCAGAACGATTAAATGTACTTGCTGTATGAAATATCGAAAAAGAAATTGCAAAAAGAGTAATTTTTCTGAAGTAATTAATCTATTATCAAAAAAGTCATACATTAAATACATATATATTGTTAATATATGTTGAAATTTGATTTTTTTTTTTTTTTTTTTGCTTTACAAAACAAATTAGGCTCCCAAATAACTTATTGCACCCAGATCCGACTTCTTGCACTTAAATCCGACCTTCTCTTCACATACAGTTGAAGAGAAGGTCGGATTTGATCATAAGGTCTGTCATCTACTTTGTCATAATCGCTTATAAATACATGGGGAATTATGTTATGAATAGGTAAACTTTTGTAATTAGAGTTTTTCAAAATTAAATCATTATAAGATTTCTCCATTAGATTTACTGTTGTCAACAGTACTAATTTTATGTATGTGTTTCTATAACAATTCTTTGTCAAACATATATTTTAAATTCCTTTTTATTTTTTAGGATAAAAAATATATAATTATTACGTATATCTAAAAAACATTGCAGTTGTTGCTACCATAAATAGACGTTCTGCATGTTCTGAAATTGATACTTGTAATGAAGTTTTGCGGCATTAAAACTCAAACTCAAAAATTAGGTATGCAGTTATGTCAAACTAAATAAAAAGTTCATTATTTGTTTCATACTTGAGTAGCCTCTTAGCCGATGCAGCTCCAAAGAACTGCACCGTTGCCCATGGAGGACCACGTGGAGGTGGGCTGCTTTCGTTCCCCGCCCACCCACCCTCCTTTACTGCATCCGAAGACAGTTCTGATCTGAAAACTGCATCGGGCAGCCGACGACAGTTTTGATGTTAAACTGCGTCTTCCTGCGACCGGTATCTCACTGGAATATCCAAGGCTAAGCACAACTGGTAGATCGTAAAGGATTCTACAACTGGCACCCCGACAGGAGCCATCCGTGCAGACAAACCCAGAGCTGAGCACAGCTTGTAGACCGCGTAGGATTCTACAACAGTGATTTCAGACTTCTGGGTAGCAGATGGAGCCAATTTCACTGGAAGCTTTAAGGTCTGGCATATCCTAAATACCATGTAAGAGCGAACCACTGGAACGGATTCTACTCTGGTCGCAGGTGGATCAGATGGTGTATCAACATCTTGATCCAAATCGGGATCGAAAAACAGATCACCGATTGAGGGTAAGTGGGGGAACATGTAATATTTCAACAGTTCCAAGATCATCCATAGGACGATCCATCCAATGATGGCCATAGCCTCATTGAAATCACAAAACACACCAAGCATAGCTCAGCTTAAAAAAAAGTCACACAACGATCAGTTGCAAAAAGAGAAATAATTCTCAACAAAGCAGTAGAAGATGGATTCATTGTTTCATTTATTATATTGTTCGTATTATATATCATTTATTATATTTTGTGCTTTTGTTTAACATTAAACAGAATATTTCTACTAACAACAATAATAAGAATGATTGTTGAGACCATCTGCATCCAATAACAACTGAAATATAACCAATGATTATTATTAACAATGGAATAAATCTAATAATCAGGCATGGGATATTTCAGGGGGCAAATAGGGAAGTTAATATTTAATTAAATTATATGGGTTTTAATTTGTTTATTTCGAATATTAACTAAATTTTTTTCTGAAGGATTAAAAATGAATACTTTCCATCAAGACTGAAAATGATTAAAATCTGTAAAAAATGTCTTGAGATAAATTTGGTCGAATTAGTAATTGCATTTATTAAGAAAGATATCCAAGCAATGACGATTAGAGAATAACTTGAAATTTATTTAAACGTGCTTACATTTCGTAACCAAAACGAGAAATAAAAACATACTTATCGAATGACGCACATCTACTTGAATACACACAACGACAAGCAACATCTCAAAAATTTAGTCGATCCATCTATCTAACATTTGACTTCTTATGTATGTGTACGGCGATAAACAAAAATTCCTCTTCAATGATATGCAAATAAGAGTTATCTTATTAGGATATCGTTTTAGATTTCTGCTCTTGTGTGACTGCATCGAATTAGCTGGATTCGAAAAATTTGAACCTAATTGAGGATGCTGCCGATATAAATAGGAGAATTTTGACTTATTCCCTACAAAACGTGTTAAGTAAAATTTGGGAACAAGTTTCCTTTTTACTAAATATGTTAAAAAAATGAGTTTCTGTCCTGTAAAAATATATTAGAGTGGTAAACAAAGGAAGTGAAAGGTAAAAGAAATAGAGAAGAAACGCTCAAAAATAGGCTGAAATATAAAATTCACACGAAACTAATGCAGACAAAACATCAATTCAAGAAGCACCTTTTTAAAATCCCTTACATGAGCGTTTAGAGCTTCGTAAATGAAGAAAACCGAATATGCATTTGGAAGCTCGTTTATCGACCAAATGAGTTTGTTGTGATACAAAACTGGTAATTCCATATCAAATTATTTTAATGATAAGTTCAATCATCAGATTATCGCAGTTACTACGTTTATACGCTTATGAACGAGCAGATCTACAGATGGTCATTCCAAATTTGAAATACTTTGGATGTGAAATCATAAGCACCCTGGTCTCGGGATAGCACGTCTTCCCAGTGATCTGATAGTTCCGCAATCGAGTCTTGCTCCGGGCATGTTTCTATCTGTGAGGTGTATGAAAAACCCTCCTCCCCCCCGTAAAAAGGGGTTGTGCAAGCGAGTGTGTGAGTGCCATCTTTATATGAGCCGAAAGTCAGACTTCTGCCATCGAGTGCTTAGGGACTTTAATACCTCAGAAGCTACTGAATCCCTCTTTCCGATTTAATGCGGACACAACATCATCAGATGTTAAATCTGTGCATCAAATATTACGCATTTGGCGTTCTCCGTTTTGTTGCTATTGCGTTAAATTATTTTCGTACTACCAAACTGAATGCACTTTGTTCAAAATGAATGTACATGTTCCTCTGAATGCACTTTGTTCAAAATATGATAGAGTATCTAGAAACTGAATTGAAGTTTCAAATGGCACAAATAATGCTTAAAACCTAGAAAGTGAAATACAATCATTCATTTTGTTAAAATTTAGTCATATGGAATATATTAAATATAATAAGTATTTTGTAGCTTTTTTCGTATTTTGTTAAACTCATCTTTAGTCAGGAGCTTTTTATACATGAAAAAACTTAATGATTTGAAAAATGATGATATATATAATTTATATATCTTCCTCGTACATTTTTTCTTAAATTCTTAGAAACCACAAAGACGCCAAAAAACTTGAAATTTATTTTAAGTGAGAGATTGAGAGCTATTGAAGGTATTTCCGTCGCTGTCGTCAGGCGTTGTCACAAGACACAAACTACGAATTAGAGAAATGGCCCAAAAATTTGTGAAGTTTTATAACACAGATGTAGATGAAAACTTAATCCAAGAAATTTGCTAATTACGGGATTTGATTTGAAATATGATAATAATGCACAAAATACATTGCAATGCATATTTAATAGTAATTATTCTTAATTATTTCTAAATGTATTAACTGCTTTAAAACTTTTTCTTAACGATGCCAGTTACTATAGCAAGTGCTGAGCAGTCAATTAGCAAAATTAAAATTAATAAAAAAATTATATTTGGCCAAACTTGTGTTCAGAACTCTTAATTTAACTTACGGTATTAAGCGAAGATTATTAATTATTCTGAAGTGATTGATGTATTAGCAAATGAAAAAAAATCACGCATTAAATAAATATATATTATGTACATATGTTTAAATAATCCTTCTACTTTATCTTCTAAAATTAAAAGAAAACACACATTTAACTATTTGACGAAACAATGAACGGTCTGTATTTCTATGCATTAATGTAATCTATTGGGTTGTTCGGAAAGTCATTTCGTTTTTTTTTTTTTGTCAAAATGAAAAGAAATTTTCGTTTAATGAATAAATTATTTATTAAATTATAAAATTGCCATTCTGGTCTAATACCTTTTGCCATATTTTTGGTAGTAACATGATTACACGCTCATAAAAGTTTTGGTCTTTAAAAAAAACTGATCGAGGTGGTTTTTGGCCTCCTCATTTGAAGGAAAAATTTTGCAAATCAGTTCTGGTACTGATGTACTGTTAACACATCTTCTCCACACATATTGGCTAATTTATTTCTGGCTTGACAGCATTTTTACCTTTTAATATAGCAAAAAAGAAAAAAATGACGAAAATGCTGTTTATTGCTCTCCATATTTAAAAGGGCACCATCCAAAAACTACAGCGAAGAATCAGCTGCACTTTTTCACACTCAAGCCTTGCTATATCAGCTCTTAAAACATAAAATGATTTTGCGGTTTAAGTATGAAATTGGGTGCGAAAAATACAATTAAATCCTCTGTCGGGAAAAAACGAAATTACTTTCCGAACAACCTAATATTACTGAAAATTGAATCAAAAAGTGCTTTTTAAAAACAGGCAAAATTCAAAGAAATTGTATAACTTATGAATTAATATCATTTAAAAGAAGACTTTTTAGTTTGATAGGATGAAATAAAAATCATTTTAACGTTATAATATTTTTAGAAATAATCACAAAAAGAAAAAAACTATTTTTTGCTCAGTTTTTATTAATTAAATAAAATAAATTTCTAATTAATATTAAAAAAATATTTAATGGTGCATATTTACACTTTCCAAAATATATTTGTGCAACATTTGGCAGTTCTAGGTTTAACGGCTTGATCTGTAAAACACTATAATATGAAGAAAAACGCACACCTTTTTCACTATTAGCAAAGAAAGAAAGCAATAAATTTAATTGTTTTAATTTCATTTTATTCATTAAAAATCTTTTAAAATATTATTATGTTACGAAATTGCTGATTGTTTAGTGTATGCTTAAGGCTTCTAATTGACGTAAAAATTTAAAATTAATAAAATAAGTTTTTCCTTAATAAGAAAGAAGAGAACAGAAATTGGAGCTATTTTGAAATGAAATGTACATGCGTAAAAAAGATAACAAAAAAAAAACCCGAAATGGAATGATATATCGTCACACCCATTCAAAACAATCAACAAAGCGAATCGTGAATGCGTTATTCATCTACCGAAGAGAATATTAGCTATTCAGAAAAATATAATCAAGTTTTCAAATAAAGAAAATGACAAGTCTTTCAAGATTTTTTACGATCCTTTTTAATGTTTTGATTGAAGTCGCAGTGAGACAGCTGTGACTTCAATCTAAACATTTTTTCCTACAAAATCATGCATACATGACTCAGAAAGGAAATGAGGAAATGTAAATAAAAAATTATTCGTAAATAAAATAAATGAGAAAGACTTGTCAGATTTTGAAACTTTTTCAATCAACAAAATTACTACCGCTTATATTTCACAATTGCATTTGCTATTGTTATTGGGTTAAATTTCTACCAGAAATATCTTTCACAGAGATTTTGATTAAAAAAAATGAAGACAGAAGTGATTAAATTAAATATATTTTCTCCGCATTTGCGCACACATGACTGAAGAAAGAAGTTAGGAAGTAAATAATATATATAAACAATCCTGTAAATAAATTATATAAGAAAGAAAATAAGTTAAAAATGAAAAAATCCGTAGTTTTAGAGGCTTTTCTAAGCAACGAAATTATTGCTTCTTATATTTTATATTTGTGATTCGAAATACACGAAAACCACTTACTGCTATAATATTGATGATAATGCATTCGTGTGAATAAAAAAAACAGAAAAAAGAAATCTATACTTATTATAAATCTCAATGTGTGTGTGTGTGTGTGTTGGCGCTCTACAGGTCAGACCGTTGGACCTGCAGCTACCAAATTTGGTACATGTATACCTTGGAGGTTCGGAATGTGCACCTCGGTGCCCTTTTTTCGAATTTTTTATTAGAATTTGAATTAATTAAAATTTAAGCGAAATTTCGACGTTTTTCCACTATAGCTTCCGAAACTATTATCGTACAAACATGATTTTTACATCAATTTAAAGATTAAAAAATTAGCTTTCTAATGGTATAAGTTTTTTAATGTATAATTGAAGCCTCTATTTTTAAAGAAATATTTTGACCATGTTTTTTTTGAGCACGTGACTGGATAAAATAAAAGAAAACAATGACGGAAGTTCAAATAATAATAATAAAAAAAAACATCATCGTAAATCAAGTCTAAAGAAATGATACTTTTTGCACGTGACTGGATAAAATAAAAAAAAAACATAAAATGTGATATTTTCTAAAAAAATAAATTCAAGTCAAAGGATTCTATAATCAGTATCGCAGCTCTATGTTTGCAACATCTAAATCATTTATTCAATATTTTTTGTTCCTTTTTCGCTTTCTTTAAAAAAACATTTAATATTTTGGCAGCATCACGAAAAAAAAAAACATTTTTAATTTTAGGCCAATCAATGCCCGGAATTACTTCAAGGCTAATGAATATGTGATTTAATTGAAAATTTTAGAACGCCTTACTCATGGTGAACCAGCTGGTTGCCAAAGGCGGCTGGTAAGAAATAACCGTAAATAAAAATGAAATTTTCCTTTTAAATAAAATATATAAGAAGCAATACAAATATTATTACTCTATTTTAAAGGCTTTTATATTGAACAGAAACATTACCTATTACATTCCATTAAATGCATTTATGATTACTTATTGGAATAAAGAACCATCAGTGCGTTTGAATGTGTTTAATGAATTAATTTCGTATTTAATTCTTCTGCAGAAATGAATATAAGAATAAAATCCATCTTAAAAATGGAATATTAAGTAATTCTTAATGCTTGCTACTACTTTAAAATTCAAAATAATTCTTTATAATAATATTAGTTTTTCCTACTAGAACTATTAACGTCTTAATAACTCTAGTAGCAACTTAACTACAGTTATTAATGCCTGCCTGTTAATATAACTGTAGTTAATAGCTTAAATACAGTTTCTAATGTCTCCAGAAAAATTTTCACTATCCATTTTAACGCAGTTTCCAAATCTAGCCAATAAAATGCAACGGCAAACATTTTTTAAAAAAGAACAATTTTTAGAATTATGCCCATAATATTTAATTAAACCGCAAACCAGCAACCTAAATTTAATTGCTTTTGAGATTTGAATTTAAAATGTTTTTTTATTGATACTATTGTTAAAAATTCGTTTATTTTTGCATTGCATTAAGATACTTCAATGGAATCCTTGTAGTTTTCATTAATTATTTTAGACGTTAGAGCAATCATAACTATATTTATGAAATTTAATAATTAAAAAAGTGATTTTAGACATTATTTTCTAGTATTTATAGTTTTCATTCAATATAGAAATTTCAAATATTAATAAATTATTTAAATTATGGATAATAAAACCATAATACCTACAAAATTTTTAAAACAATCTGCTATTTTCTAATAAGATTTTTTCTGCTGAATACCTTGGGTAAATTTCTCAAAATTTAATGAAAACGCTTCACTTCTAGTTTCAAGTTAGACGGAGAATCACGCTGCTTAGGCAGACGATTTATTTTTTTAAAGCCTTTATAATAAAAGCGCATATGGCATCGAAACTAGAAACTGCTAATTCCTTTACTAGTTTGACACTATTTTAGCATACCAAAGAATGAGCTATATCGATTTCAAACAACTTATCGTAACTTTGAAATTGACTGAAGGATTTAATTTGTTAGATTATTGTTTTATTGAAAAATTATAATCTTTATTTAAAGAGGATCTTTTGATTTTGAGAGCCATTGCCAAAAAACTAAGCTGCTATAAAAAAACCACCTCATCAAATTTTATGATATTAAATTGAAAATAGTAATCACACAGCATTAAATTCACATATATTCATGTTCATTATATTATCATTTGATTTGATTTTTGCATATTTGCAAATGTGGAATTTTGAGATAGATTTAGTATATCTGACTGCTTGATATGCTGTGATTCTGAAATTATTTTTGAGCTGGGTTTCGAAATGACAATATTTTCAGAATTTTATTATTATTTAAACAATTTATGCTAATTAAAATTCTGATTCTAGAATAGGTTTAATATTTTATTGCAGTTGAAGAACAAATATATAATTTTTTAATTGTCATTTTAATGTTAATTGTTAACTAAGCACATAACTGTTTAATAAAAGAAAGCATATTAGTGTGTGTAGAAGGCATCATACAATGTATGATGCTCCTTTCATTTGTAAACAGGAGAAATATGTAAATTAATTTTATTGCTTTCACATATATGAAGTATATTTTAAAAGCCAAGAAATTGTAATCAATTTTGATGTATCTCCACTTTTAGACACCCCTCCCCCCCCAAAAAACCCATTTTTGAATTATATCTGTTTATTAATATGATAATTATAAGAAGCATTCATGTCGATATATTGCATTAGAGCGTCATTCACACCATTTTTTTAGACTTCTGCCAAATTTTGAAGGATATCTACTCATAAGAAGATTGTCTATCTGAATGCAAGTCTGATTACTACAAAACATAAGGAGTTAAATGGATAGCAATTGGAACACAGTTCCAGCTTTTAAGCTGTGGAATTGTGCCAAATCTGTCAACGGAATTACCACCTGTATATTTGTACTCATATCAGTGCGGCAACTCAAACATTCAGTGTTTGAATTTAGTTATATTATCTTCCCCCTGTAAAGCAACACCAGGCTATTTTAGAAGGAAACTCGTAATTTTGAACTGCCGTCAGATGACGAGAACGGCACCTGAGCTGGTATCCCCCTTTTCACATCATGACACACCATCGAGAGGGCATTTGCGCTGAAGGATTTAACATGCAACAGATCCCCTTACACGACAACTCTCCGGGGGAAATCGAGTCTCGAACCTGAAACCGATTGCTTCCGTTAATGATCTTACCAGAGAATGAGCTAAACCGAGACCTTACCGCCAGGCCACAGAGGTCCATAAACATTCAGTGAATTGAGATAAATGAAATTTGTTGTGCAACTTATTTCCAAACATTCTATCAAATTTTTGTTTCAATCGAAAAGATCCAAGATATAGACTCGAATTTCTTTATTTCAATCTTATTCTTTATTCTTTCATTTCGAATTTCTTTATTCTTTCATTTCGAATTTCTTTATTATATAACGAAGCTTAAAACTTTCAATCACTGGAAAGATAAGAACACTTTGAGGACTAATAGTGTTCATGGTTTTTCACTATTTTTTAAATGCTGAAGAAATAGAATAACACCTTTTCTAAGAGGTATGTGATAAAATATAAGAGAGATTACTCCTGTTCGTTTAGAAGCTACCAGCTTTTCGCCAGGAAAAATTTATATAAAAGAAATTTATATGATACCTGCATCTTTCTTTCAATGGCAGAGTTGGCTTGAACATCAAAGCAATGCTGCAGTAGCATATAATAACGCATATTCAATCGTCTTATAAAAGTGAACATAAACTGAATATAATTGGTACAATAATAAGCAATAATGTTAAAACAAATGAAGCACCGAACAATGGCTATTAAAAAAGCAAATTTATGTCTCGTTATGTGAATCATGCTTCACTCTCGTTGTCATGATGCTGTAACTTCGTTGCCACATAGCAGTAAAAATGATAAGAAAATCACATCTTTGAAAATTGAAATGTATCTAAATAATTAAGAAGCTTTCAAACGAATAAAAAAACAGAATAATTTATTAAATAAATGACGATATTTTATTGACCCAAAAGACAATCTTTTTTATTACAAAAAAATGATGAAAGATAAAATCCTAATTGAGAAATAATTTCACAGAAATTCATATACATTTTTTTAAAGTAATCGTCTGCATTTGACTGAAAAGAAATATTTACTTTTCTAGAGTTGAGATGTTGAAATATGATAATTCATTCGCGAGTGTGACAAAAATAAATAAATATTTTTACAGTATGAAAACAATGAAAATGATATCTATTTTATTGATAGATTAAATGTGATAAATAGATAAGATTAGATGTGATTAAAATTCCTGTTTATTTGGAACAATTTTACAATCGCCTTATATTTTTAAACTTTTTTTTGGACAAGTGTTTTTGGGAAAAAAATCCATTTGAAGACATTAATAAATGTGTGCTTTTAAAAAATTTGTTATTAACTGTATTTAGTTGCCCACTAAATTCATGTTACATAGTTGGTCATCTCAAACTATTAATATGCTTTCCGGAAATGTAATCAGATACTAGCCAACTCGCAAAATAAAGTACTCAAAAGTGTCTCGGAAGCGGAAACTGTCGGGTTACGAACTCTACCCACACCCACATAGAAAGCAATAATAAATAAAATAAAATACAAAAAGGAAAAAAAAAAAAAGAATTAAGTCCCGCATTCAATCACGTGACGTGACAAAGCTACTCACTGAGAATGAAAATCTGGCAGATGTTCAAAAAGCACTCCCAGCTGTGCAGACGAGTGCGTTTGTTGCCCTGTCATGTTGTAAACCTTTTTTTTTTCTTAAACAGAAAAGTTCAAAATGCCGATCACGGTAAGACAACCATCTGCTTATGGTTATTGTTATGATAATTTAATTTGATTTTTTATTTCTTGCTAATATATTCACATATATCAACCGCGCAAACATTGCCATTAAGTGAATTTTATTTACTGTTCGTGAGTAATTTCAAGTAAATAATTATTATTTTTAAATCTTTTGAAGTATATGTTTAAAATGGATGGTTTTTTGATAGTTTCATGTCGGAAATGGCAAGCAAATGCTGATTAAATTTAACCATATTGTTTTTCAATATAGAAAATCAAATAATTAACTATAAATAAAACTTTTTAAAAAATACTAATAAAATGAAGTGTTAAAGAATTCCAAAATAAGATATTTTGCTGTCACATAGTTTTCTTCTCTAGAACTCAATCTGGTTCTTTAATATTCTGGTATTTTCAGAAAATATGGAAGGAAAGTAAAGAAAAAACAAATCGATACATGCAGATGATGCAGAGGGAGAATAGAGGAATTCCTCGTAGTCAAGGGGATTTTTTTATTGCAAATTTAATAATGATTTTTCACAGATCATTTTTCAATATTCATTACGTGAAACCACTAAGTGCAAAGTGGCAGCAATTCTTTCTTTTCTTTTCTAACCAGTTAACGTTTTTTGAATAATCACAAGCAAGAAATATATTCTGTAGAGGGTAATTCTGCTCATTACGATGGGAGGAATTTGACTTTGAGCTGAAATTTTGAGAATTAGATGTAAAAACACTGTACAAAAAATATTAATATTAATAATTCCATTATAATTAATCATAAGATTAACATATTTTTTATAAAATAAAGAACATTATTGAATAATTTAAGATAACTGAGTTAAAGATTATTGAGCTTTCAAATCAAGCCATCTTTCATTTTCACCAGATTTAATTTTGAGTAACTAAATTCATTGCCATCTTCAAATTATCTTTAATCTCCAAATTTAAAATAATGGATTCATTAACAATTCATTTATCACCTTACAAAGCTTCAATACCGATAGTAATGAAAACAACTCACTACACAAACCCTTCTAAAGTTTTTGATATTGTGTCGATTTGAGTTTTTGTTTAATAATATGGACTGTGTTTATAATAAAGATCAAAGTAATCCAAATTAACTATTTTTGTCTGTTTATATATTTGAATTTATTTATCAATTTGAGTTGATTGGATTCAGCAAAATAATATACCAATGTTAGAAAACCCACAAAACGCCTGAATAGTTTCAGAGCGTATTCAGCGAGTTCTTATTCTTAGGAAACTAAAAAACTGGTTTCCTTCCAAAGTGATTTTTGAAAAATAAGATTGTGGAAATTGTTATTTATAATGTTGAATAATGAACCTTCAAATATTCTCAATTTTCTTTGATTTTCGTCCATCTCCCATCTCTCTGTAAAACCATTCCAATTACTGCCTCAGGTTGAGTTTATCTTCAAGATCCCTTTTAAATTTACATACATCGTATAAAAATTTTACTATCATCTATAAAATTCACAAAATTTTTATTTGATAAGGTATTTTTTATAGCGTAAAACCGTGTACCAGTTACTAAGTTGCTATGTTGCACAGAATTAAAGATCACAGAACTCATTCACTCACCATTTTCATCACAATTGGGAATAAATAATTTATCTAAAATTATAATTTATTCCGTTGAAAAACAGTAGATCTGACTATATTTGCAAACTCGTGTACAACGTCATGTGACGGGTCGCAAAGTTTTTCCCATTTGTCCAAAATGAAATGCGACTCAATCTGCTCCAGCGCCCACATTTTGGCCTGCATCGGTTTCAATAAAGGCCAACTGTTCCTGAGTCCTGAAGCAGTGTTACATTGTGTGAAGGGGTTCGGGCTCATAGACTTGGTTTGAGTCACTGTCTATCAGGCGAGATAAGCCACAACACATATTTGTAAACAGTCATCTTTGTTATTTATTTAAGGCAAGTCTCTTGTTCAAAAAGGGACTTGTCTTAAAAACAAGAAATCTGTAATTCTATAAAAAAAGCCTCGATTCCTTTCAGATCCCAGGGATTCTCGAAAAGTGATGAGAAACGAGAAAGTGTTTGGGTTTAACCTGAAATGTATTAAAGGGAACGATATAAGGAAGTGTTCTAAGGCTATGCTCCACACTTTTAATGATCGGAAACTGTATGCAAAATTACCCACTGCGCGATATTTTCCTGTTCTTCCATAAACTTAGCAAAATGTGAAGAGGTTCACATAAATTTCAAATTTTGTGCGATTCATCATCTATGTATTTCTATATTTTATTCTATAAAATCGAATGTGCATTTATTTATTTTTTATTGAAACTTATACTGTCTCATGTGCTTGACGGACTCAAACAAAATTTAGCATACATATTCCTTAACACTTGGATGGGTTAATTGAGTTATTACAAAATTTCTACCCTCTTTTAAAGGAAATGAGAAATAGTTTTAGATTATTCTGCCATAACTTTGGAACAAGTCACTGCATATACATTATTTTTGCATAATCTTAAAACACAAAAAATTACATTTGCAGCATCACGAATTTTTTAACCACCTTTTTTAACCTTCAGGTCTTATAATCGTATATTAATTGTAAAATTATTTGACTTGAATTGAGCTATGTATTAATTGTAAAATCGTTGAATTTCAGCGTACTGTTTATTAATTGTAAATTTATTATATATTTTGATCGTAAAAGTGATTGAATCTAAATATGCTATACAATGACTGCAAAAGTGATAAAATCTAAGTATGCTATACATTGGTTGCAAAAATGATTGAATCTATGCTATACCTTGATTGCAAAAGTGATTGAATCTAAGTACTGTAATATTGGTTGTACAAATGGTTGAATCAAAATATGCTTTATACTGATTATAAACTAACTGAATTTAAATATTTTTTTTCCAGATCGCCGGATTTTGTGCTGAATTTATCCGCATTTTAGTGACCTTGACCCGTCCGCTATCCGACTATGTCCTTCAATTTCTTTACGGTCTTTTCATGGGAGCGACGAAACCGCTGCCACCCATTCAGAACAAAATTCTGCTCATCCCTGCCACAGAACTTGCTGAAAAAATACGGAAGAGACAGGCAAGATATTTATTTATTTGAAAATCTTCCATCGTTAACCTCAATACAGAAGTAAACAATCACTTTACAAAATTAAATTCGTTAACTCGCATAAATAACTGCTGATTCTTATACTTTAATGAGAAGCAAATGATTTTACAGTGGATTAAACATCGATATTCAGATTATCTGCTGTTATTTCTTGTGTTCTTAGTCCAGTTAATCTACATATTTGAAAGACAGTTCATGTTTAGTTCATTTCAATTTTTTTAAACATGACAAATTTATTTTTACGAGCAATTATATTGCATGAAACTGCAATATTGCTTCCCGGAAAATTCCATCATAGGAAAGCTGGATTTACGGTGAACTCTATTAGATGCTGATAGGATGCCGGAACAATGACTCCGAGCTTGGTGATAAACTTGGCGACTATTTGGTGAAAAATGGATAATAAAGAACGTTCAGGAACTTTTGCGATAGGACCAACAAGAGACAAGTTCTGCTTGATTGACCGGGAACCTTCTCTGACCTGCTCCGGGAACTATAAAAGGCCGATAGTTAAAGTCGAAATTTGAATAGTAAGTCAAAAAATTGGTATTAGTCCAGCGGAGCACAAGCGTTGAGTGGAGCTCAAGGTGTACGGTGCGCCAAGTGTTGGCGACAAATATTGAAAATCGGCATCGAATCATGTGTAGAGTAGTCAATCTTATCGTAATATGCCCACATCTAAAGAGAAGAGACAGTAGAGAATTACAGAGAGATCTTATTGAATACTTATGTGAATTCTCTCCTCCTACTGAGTTCTGTCTGGCCGCTTTGTGTGCTACTGTATTGTTTACAACCGAATACAACTTATGTACTGTTATTTTTTCAAGAGTATTGCTTGTATATATGACTCGGCTGATTATTTACAGTCTAAGTCTTATAGTTAATAAACATCGATATTTATTATTGAAACATGTTGACTATCTCAAAGCGAACTCGTCAACGATTTTTAGTGGAATTAATTTATTCGTATGAAATGAACATCCAATGAATATTATATATTTTAAAAAAGTGTTAAAGTTGACAAATTTTAGATCTATTCTAGAACAATAAAAATTATTATGTGCTTATCAGTTTGTTAACCATTTACATTAAAAGCAGTTAGAGCCACATTTGAAACCTGGTACGCTAATAATCCTGGTAAAGCCATAGCTCATCTTACAATGGAAACGGAAGAGTTTGAAAATTTAAATTAATTTAAAGCTTGGAGGATTAGTACTATTTTGTATAAAATTCTCAATCATTAAAATATTAAAGCACAATAAACAGTCAGTATTTAAATTTTCAGCGCAACTTGCATATAAATAAGTTACAGTTAGTAACCTAGTGGATATATATACAGGGTTCCCCACAAGATGTGCAGCGTCTGATATTTACAGATTCGGATAGAAAACGTCAAGACTAGCATTTTGATGTGTAACATGTATCCTCGAATATAGCGTCGTAGTCTAATTGATGCGTGAAGCTTGTATTATAAAACTGATACATTATGTCTTTCAAAATTCCCCATAAAATAGTCGCATGTGCTAAAATCTGGGTAGTAAGGTGGCGACTCTACCACAATGTCTGTTTTCATAGTGGAATCCAACCCGATCAATTTATGGTGAAAATGTTCCACCTAGTGATCGTAATTTCGCTGAGATCATGAGATATAACATCATCGTGCATAAACCAATAATTGAAGGGTTTCTTGCAAAAAGGAGGTAGCTCCGATCATTCAAGTTTGCAGAAAGCCGTAAAAAAAAGACTGAAAATTCTAAATTACAACGAGAAAGTCAGCACCATCTCTTGAGTAACGTGAGAATTAAGATTGGGCATCTTAGTTCTCGCTTCCTTTTGGTCCCAAATAAACAGGGATTTTTTTTTATCACGCGATAGTGCATGTAACTCTAAATTTTTCCAAATTGGAGCTACATCCTTTTTTGCAGCAAACCTTCAATTCTAATCTTTCGTACGTACTTTCGATCGTCCTACCGCCATTTATGTTGTAGTGACAGTCATCTAGGGAAGTTTCCATTTTGTGCAACCGTCGTATGTATCATAATATGGAATATAAACTGTCAGATCCATAATGAACTTTCTTCGCATAATTAGACAATGATGTTAGATTTTGAGAACCTACATCAAAATACTCGCCTTGATGTGTTCTATCAGAATATTTAAATATTAGATGCTGCATACCTTGTGGAAACCCAATATATTCAAAGGCACTAAAACCTATAAAAATTATTTATTTTTCAATGCTAAATGCAAATTTATCTAGCTAATTTATTTTAAAACATAGAAGTGAATTTTAATTTCAGCTCAGTTGCGAAGAAATAATGAAAGCCTACATCGAGAGAGCAAAAGAAATCCATCCTTACATCAATGCTGCTGTTGACGAGCGTTACGAAGATGCCTTGAAGGATGCCCGGAACATTGATAAATTCTTGGCCAGTGGTGTGAAATCTGAAGAAGATATTGCCAGAGATACGCCACTCCTTGGCGTTCCATTTACCTGCAAAGAAGCCATTGGTGTCAAAGGTAAGGAAATAAATAACTATGGATAAGTGGACTGCTAAACTCTCAGGTATTTTAATTCTAGCGAATATTTTCTCCCATACTCCTACTATCTTTTAAAAATAGAGTAATGAAATTATTATGAGCTAACGCTTTCTTTCCGATCTATTTATTCTTTTGAGTGCATACATAACCATAGACTCCGACTCACCCGAAGGTACATGAACAAATCTGAATGACCAGACGCCGCGACAGCTTTAGCAGGAACTAAGGTAGAGTCCTAAGAGTCAGAACTAATCATGGTACCACCCTTCCCCCACATGTTCTCTCAGAGTTACTGGCCCCTTGCCATTTCTGTTCCCGCCAGAGTGGCGACCACCGAAATCTTTAACGGAACCTTTACATCCACATTTCTGAGATTCTATGGAGATCATATGCTTAAATAGCACATTTTTCTCATGTTTAACTTCTGAATATAATGAGAAAAAATCGAATATGTGTTTCAGAATTATCCCCATTTTTCATTTGAATTAGAAATAAAAATTCGAATTTGAATATATCAGCAGTTTTGATGCATAAGTAACAAAACAAAATAAATTTATCTTAGTTATCTTGTTGCGATTTTAAATCAACTAACAGTAAGTATTCTGTTTACTGTTTTAAAAAATCGTAATCGAGATCTTGATGAATTTTTCAATGTTAGATATCCTTTATTCCGAAAACTGTTTATTTTTGGAATTTTGTTTGCTTCCTAATAATTTTATCATTAACTTCTTGTGAACACGATAATTAAAAAAATCTTTGATATTAGATATATGAAAATCGGTTTTTGGCCTTTCACCAAAATGATTTTTCCAAATATTAGAGAATTTCATTTACAGAAAATCTCTCTCTTTGAATGCCTTAGGCTATGCGAGAACGATAACAACGAAACGTACTAAGCTATATATATGAATTTTTTCCTGTTATTTCATTATTATTGCCACAAACTTCTCCCATCTTGGAACTCTGGAATCCAACAGCAGCGCCACCTTACATCAATTGAAACCGAGACCTGCTTGGGAAAGCATCACTAGATGGTCTTCGGGCGAAATCGAAAATTAATATTGAAAAGCATTTGATTTTAAGTGTTATTTTGTGTTTTTTTGTGAGCGGGAAGTGAAAATAAATGTTTCGTCCCCAAGAGTATGGATTATTTGTGTGAAAGTAAAATTATTACTCAACTATAGTGGCGATCCTGGAAGATAAGGTAAGGCTGATTACCTTATTTTAATTATCTTTTCTTTATTTTTTGTTGAAAAATTGATAATTATGAATGAGTAGACAAATCAAATTTTGCACCAATTACGCCTGCAAAATTACTGTCGATGGCCATATTCATGGGTATTTGAACGCCATAACACAACCACTTGATGCTGTCCTCCTTCGACTTTCTCAAATATTTTAGCTCCTTCTTTCCTACGTTCCTTTACCCTTCTACGTTCGTCTGTATTTTTTGAATGAAAGCATGGTGTATCGGAGTTGTGCAGGGAAAAATAGCGGAAATTCATCGAAAGTCATGACAGTTTGCAAGCTTGTGTACTACTTCGACTTCTGTTTGTAGCGATGAAGAACATAGCATGAATTAAGACATAATCCTTTCTATCTTTGAAATCAAATTTTGAAGCAGGTCTATAGTTTTAAACGTTAGACCATTACCAAATTTTATTTATCCATCGTCGCGTTTTTGTGTAATAGCGCTCACATATATGCGATTATATAAATCAGCAAATCTTCTTCAAACTTTGACAATTTTTTCTAATTTAATACATTTACCATTAATACCATTATGTTTTTCGAATTTTAGCTTTTGTTTTGCTTTTCCAGGTATGAAGCAGACTTCTGGATTGGTCCGGCACAAGGATCACGTGGCCGAAGAGGACTCGCATTCAGCAGGATTTTATCGCAAAGCTGGTGCCATTCCTGTCACAGTGACTGACGTTCCAGAGCTCTGCATGTGGTGGGAGAGCTCGAACCACGTGAACGGTCTCACGAAGAACCCTTACGACAACACCAGAACGGTCGGTGGAAGCTCAGGTAAGGTTATATTCTCAAAGGAATTTAGTTTTATATCAGCGATTATTTCTTGACAATGCTGCAATTCAATTAAAATGTTCAAATAGACTAAATTAATTGTGACAACCCCATTTACCCTTTTTTGTTTGTGTGTCTCACACAGAATCATTTTGGTAGCTTTAGAAAAAAAGATCAAATTAAGATAATACCTCGCTAAAAGAAATTTGGTATTTAAGTAATGATTGTTTCTTAATGTTGTCGAGAATTTAAAGAACTCTGAGATAGATATTAGCCAGAAGAGAGTAATTTTTCTTGCTTATATCAGATTAAAAATTTGTCCTTGATCTATTTTATAAAAAAAGTTTGAACAACAAACAACTTGTTGGTAGAAACTTTTCAAGAGTTCGCAATTTTCTCTAAGAAATTTTATCTCTTTGCAGCTATTACTTCTTGAAAATACTGCAATTAAACTAAAAGATCCAAACGGCCTTGATTATTTAAGACAGTCTTATATTTGTTACTGTTAGCTCTATGCCACACATAAGGGTTTTATAACAATGCCAGAAGAATTGTGTAGACTCTGATACGGATCTATGTCGGTTTATAAAAAAACATTCTTTAGCAGCGAATATAGCTTCTTAAGACTACCGCTAATCTGAACTGGAACGAGTTTCCATAGTGCACTAAAAAATTGTAGTTGCTTATCTCAAATTGAAAATATGACATGGATATTTGCCATCAAAAACCTTTATACGAATACAGAAATAGTCAACAGAAGCTCTGAAAAGAATAAGTGAATGTCTGAAAGCAGTTTGGGCCTTCAATTAGAACTCACAGAATTTTTTTTTAATTCTCTCAAGTTCCCTTTTATGAAATCCAGCTTGGACCCACACGCACATCAAACTCAATATAAACGATTGCACAGAAAACTTTTCAAAACAGTATAATAAAGTAAACAAGATTTAATTTTTAGAAAAAAGAAAAAAGGGCCAAAATAAAGAGCCTTCCACAGAGCCAAAATAAAGATTTGGTTTGGTATGTTTACATGACAAATGTACTTAACTGATTAATAATGATTGTTTCTTTTTATTGTTACTGCTAATCACTTGCGGTGGCATAAAGGTGCATTCGGTAAAACAGTCCATTGTAACTCGTCGTGAAGTATTCGATACCTTATAAAAATAAAAAATAAAAATGTTTCAAGTCTTCTAAATGAAATAATTTTTTACCTGATTGTATTTCTATTAACTGTGTTCCAGCAAAGTGTCTCTGTCGGCGGGTCACGAGCATCACTTTAACTTCCTTGGCAACTAACTGCCTTGACGATTCTGGATAAAAGGATCTCAACGAGCGCGGCACGACTTTTCGCTGCAAGTAGTTAGGAATTGAAAGCCAGTTGAGTACCATGATAAACACAATTTCTTATTTCTTACTGAAGATTCCTTTTTGGGCGATATTGTCAAAAATGACACTTAAGCCAATGAATCATGGTATCCAATCCAATATCAGATTGAAGTATGTTTTGGTTTTGTATGACTAAAAATCCTTTTGGGGATGACAGATCAGTCATCGGAAGTTCTGATAACGATTCATGACTTTTGGTGAAAAAATTGAGCTTTTAACAACGATTGCTATTGTTAAGCTAAAAGGATCAGATGTCCTGAATTGACTGGTTTTAATCATAATTTTAACTTTTACATTTTTCTTTAAACTGACAGTACTTCCAAACCAATTACATCAAATGCTTTTCTGAAAATATATTTTAAAAGATACTAAGAAAAATATCTTATCTTAATCCATTTTAAATTATCAAAACGTTTATTAGAAGTTTTAAATATTTTACCAGCTTGCAAAGTAATAAAATATTTAAAAAATTATTTGGATATTAAAAGTGGGTCAGAGTACTGTAGTTGATTTTGTTGTAAGATCTATTTTATTCGTTTCGCCAGTTGAGAGCAAAACGAAAGGAAGAAAATAAATGAGTTGTTTGGAATTGTATATATAATGTAACAAAGATTTATTTAAAATCGAGACAGCGATCCGTAAACAATGAGCAATTTGTAAAACTCCCATGTCAAATATGCATAAACAAAGCCAATATTCAAAAATTTTGCCACTCCCATATTTTTTTTTAAAAAAAGAAATTACTTTTAAAAACAATGGTTAATATTTTCTGAAACATTAAAATTAGTTTTGCAAAATATTTCATTCGTTCTAATATTCTCTTTTAAAATTTTTCGTATATGAATTATACAAAGAGAAAATATTAAAATTAAATGCAGAAAATAGTTTAAAAATTCGAAATCGAAATTTTGACGTACCTTAACGTTTAAAACCTCTTTGAATTTGAGAATAAATTTTTGAAGTTGTCAGTCAGTCGTTGAACAAAATAAGTCATTTTGAGTTAGAGGGATGAAATTTGATATTTCGTTTTTACAGGGAAATAATGCATTTCCATAAAATTTTGAAATGCATTATTATTCTTTTTTTTTTTTTTTGAGGAAGAGGGGGAAGCAAGAAAATACTAGAGATACTAAACTTCAATAGACAAATAGATAGTATTCAGAAACAGTTTCATCTTTTAAACAATGGATTCGTTGATCAAAAGCAGTCAAATAGTTGATTGTACGTCTGTCTGTTTGTACATTCAAATGCATGTAAATGCAATGATTTAATATGATTGAAGTATATTAAGTGACATTATTTCTAAAATTATAGCTTTGTATCAAATTTTGATACCATTCGGGGCAAAAAAGTATTAAAAAATCATTCGAAATTCTCATTTTGCTTTCTTTACTGCACTATAAAGCACAATAAGCAAGACTCTGAGAATAAAAATATGTTCATTTGCCACAGGGGTAGGAAGGGGAAAGAATGGCTTCTTTATTGAAAAATATCGAGAAAGTTATGGGAAGACTACTCTGCCTCGCTGCAATTAAATCTGTTTATGCTTAGGGGTGGCGAACCTTTATGGATTCACGTACTATTTTTTCTAAAGAAATGTCTAAGATATAGACGTACCTTCAAATGTTTTTGATTTGGGATTATTGTGAAGATTATAAAACTAAATTCTAACAACTCCAAACCCTTTAATTACTACGAAAAAATCCATCTTGCACTGTATAATAGATGAGTTTTAGTTATGCGTATAATTAAAATTAAAGTAACATTAGTGTGACTTCTGTTGTTGTGAATTAGACGTCAAATATTATATTAGAACTGTAGGATGTTACTTTTAGAAGAATGGACGCTGAACTGGAGTCATCTGTCTAATGGTTTCTGAACAGTCTTTAATATTATTAACATCTCTAAAGATAATGACTCGCAGGCATAGATAGTCAAATTAAATAAAAATATTATGAACAAATTATGTTTAAAGCAGCATGAGCCGGGTTTCTTCAAATAGTTTAATGTGTCTGGAATAGAGTTCCATGTTTCCAAAACTTCTTTACTGGCTTTTTTTACTTATATTGCTTGTTAAACTTTCTGTTTCAATCAATTCTAACTTCTTTCTAGTTCCAATAAATTTTTCAATCCATATTGAACTTGACTGGAAATCAATCAGTTACATTTCAAAATTTTAAATTTCCAATTAATCGAATTGAGAAAAGTTCTGTTTATCAAATAAAGTCGCATGAGAACCATTTTTATCGGTGGCGTGCCTCGACTATTGAGTCGCGTGCCATAGGTTCGCCATCCCTGCTATAGCTCATAAATAGTACGAAATAGGAGAAATAAATTTTGTATATGATTTTTATTTTCAAGCACTTCAATTTGAACCAAATTAATCACTATTTAAGATATTAGTATGTTTGTTCGTGCGATGTGAACGCGATGCATAAAATCATTACAAGCTGGAAAAAATAATTGAAATTATAGGTAAATGTCATATTTCGGGACAAATCCACAAAAAGTAGATTTTCTGTCTATGGATTGACCTGTATAGGTTAGTCGATAGTAGGTTTAAAACTCATTATATTAGATGCATAAAGTTTAGCTTTTTTATTGCTATGACAGTTATTTATCTGTTCAAAGTGGGAGAGATGATATAGGTGAATGGAAATAAAAGTGCTAAAAAATGTATCCCATTCATAAAATCTATATCTTTAAAGGACCTATTGATTTTGAACCATTTTTCAAACACGAAGACGGCATTTGGTGGCATCTCATTCTCCATACTCCGATTTCCCCAACATGAGGACGTTTAAATCGAAGGTTTAACTTGCATCAGATCTGTTTGCACGGTAGCTCTTCGATAGAAACTTGCCACAAAGCCGGACAAGAGTGTAAAAAATTCGAAGACTGAACACTTCCGCTAATTTTTATTTTCTCGTTTTCTCGTAATGAAGTATAAAAGATGTATCAAAATCGTCAAAAACTCCAAACTCGAAACTTAAACAAGTCTATCCGTTTCAATACTGCCTGAGTCCAAAGAAACTAATTTTTGGCATTATGGCTTCTGATTTCCTGTCTATGAACACGATAACGCAGAAAGGCTTTTAATAACACGGATGAAATTTGGCTTACATAATTAAGACCAAATATATGGATATGTTTCGAATTATCAACGAAATACATTCCTATGAAATCTGTCTGACTGATCGAATACAAGTGAAATCAATCATTGAAATATACAAAGAGCTTGATATATAACATTTATTGCCCATGTTTATCATCTAACATGTAAATACTTACCAAGTTTTCAGTCAAATCCATCAAACAATCGACTGTCTGTGTTATGCATGTAAATGCAACAAACCTTTACTGCAGTGACTTAAACCAACGAAATTCTGTATGTTATCTTATGACAGCAGTTGCAGTTTTACGTCAAATTCGCCTGTCAATCGGCCGGTAAAAAAAGGGTATAAAATACATATTCTCACAATGAATTTAATAAAAATACTAGAGATTCGGGTCATACTTCTACATCATAACTATCATTTACTATGGAAGTTATTCACCCGAGCGTACTAGTTTTATGCGAAGGAGTAAGACCCTTGTTAAAAAGTATGCGCGAAAAGTTTCTGGAGTTTATTTCTGCTGAGGGATTTTCTGTGATTTAGAACCACCTCTACTTAGAACAATTCACTTTCTATAGCATAGAAGAATTGTCCACTCTGTGATTTAATGTGTAATGTTTCCCAAAAAGTCCTTTGTGACTTTTAACAACATATCACAAGTACGTAAATAATTTTTTTAATAAAACAAAACACATCGAACACATGCAGCCATCTCTATAGGTGACTCTTACTCAAGGAATTAAGATAGAGGAAATGATAAGGGGTAAAATGCAGTTTTCGTGGAATGCGAAATTATTACAATATAAAAAAAAATTCTGAGTAATAAATAGCAAATGACGCATTTAAAACTTAAGAATTAAGTCATGATTCTCAACTTACTCCGTAAGTTCATTGTTTATATATCTTCTTCTTACAAATATATCAAGCTGCACATATGCAGTTAGAGTCGCTTTGATACTGCTGTGATGTTATAGTATAATAAATCTATGTTAATACTGGACTGATATAATATTTTGCCGTATTAGGTAAAAGTTGATTGATATATGCAATTGTATCTTATACTTTTGTATCAGATATAAGATTTTGTATTAGATACTTGATATTTTTGTATCAGATACAACCAGCAGCCAAATGAAATGAAACCGGGTACGCGGTAGGTATAAGTTTTTTCACTCTCGCCGATACTGGTAGCCGATATTAATATGAATATAATTTCAAATTAGGATTCCGTTTCTTCGAAAGAGGTACTGATTACGATCTGTCAAGGAATTTCGTTTAGGCAGTAATTCAAAGATAATTAAAGGAGGAAAGAAAATACCTTAATAAAATTAATTTAGGGAAATTGAGGGGTACTTTTCTGAAATATTCAGGGGGGCTTCACTTTTATATGATGTAAAGGGTGGTAATGGTTGAGAATGAAATATATATTGTTAAAAAGAACATCATACATGCTCAAAACGTCAAAGAGGCAAGATGTCAAACTAGATTATATGAACTTAATACTTTTCTTCAGTATGATATAATACTGCCACATATAAAATAAATGAAGTCGAGAATTGGGGAGATTATCATTCGGTATTAATGATATCATTATTATAAAGTTCATTCGGTATTAATGACACATTCTATCCTATTCCCTGATATTTTTAGTTTGCATCAGTTTTGTGCATCTGATATTTTTACTTGCCTACATATTGTGTTAGGTTGATACAGTATCATTCATCTCTAATTTATGTTCCATTAAATTTGTGATGTGCACATAACCTGGTGTTTCTTTTTACTTCACATAATTGATTGACAAAAACCCTGCTTTGGCAGTTTCTCTTTGCGTAAACAATCCAGTATTCTTAATGTAAAAATTATTTACTTTCTGCATACAAAAGCAACTGTTAAAGTCCTGGAGAATCTCTTTCGACACTTTGTAACATTCCAATTGAAATTCTGAAAGACACCTAATTAAGATTTTGCAATACTTACATTATAAAGTCTTGGAGAATCTCTTTTGACACTTTGTAACATTCCAACTGACATTCTGAACGATACTTAATAAAGATTTGGCAATATTTATATTTTATATTTCTATCTGTGTACTCTATAACTCAGAATTATAAAAAAATCTTATATATACGTAAAACATAATTTTGTAGATTCATAGTCTAAAAGCAGAAACTTTTGAAATGTTGATTTCTATTTATTTCTCTACGAGAGTCAAAGTTCATAGTTTTCTCATTAAACAGAGAAAAAATAATATTGCCCCAACATCCAATCTAATGCAAGAGTAAAATGATCGAAAATTTTCCCTTCAGAGGTTTTACTTTTACATTCTGATAGGAATTTCCTTGCCTTGGAACAATTTAGGGAAAGGGAATCTTAAGTATGATTGAAAGGTGCAACTGTTAGTGATTTGTTTACTTTGCTGAGAAAGTACGAAAATGCGTTAGTGTTCAGTTTTCTAGAGTGCGTAATAAAAATAATTCAATTAAAATTGGCTCAGAAAATACGAGAACCTTTTAGAATGAAGTTAATATGGCTTAAATCAAGATAAAAAGTCGGAAATTAACTAAGATAAAAATGACATCTCAAATTAAAAATTAAAACTTTAATTTTTTAAATAAGATGGTACCACTTGCAAGAGAATTTAATGATTAATTATTCTTAAAATTCAGTTATATTTATAATAATTAATAACTAAGTTAAGACTGAAATTAAAAATAATTGAAATAAAAAATCAATTTATTTGGACACTAATAAAAGAATCTTAAAAAATTATTTTTATTAAATTATTTCGTATTGCTCTGATGACAGTATGCAATTATTTGTCATCTGATTATTTTAAATTTCAAAAATTTGATTTCCCTATACAATCTTTTACTGCTCAATAAAATTGTAGATGAGAACTAAAATATTGTAGAATATTTATCCAAGCAGTTTTTGAGATGTGCTGTTACAAATACTTCATTCTGATATTGTAACAATTGTTTTTGATTTGTAGGTGGAGAAGGTGCTATCATCACTTCCGGTGGGGCCCTTTTCGGCATCGGAAACGATATTGCAGGGAGCATTCGAATTCCCTCCTCTTTCTGTGGAATTTACGGACACAAACCCTCGAAAGGTGCGTTCCTATCATACATATCGTATAAATATATAAAATATTTATATATTATTCATCCGAAGTATTTTTAATTAATTGTTTTAATATTTTCAAGCTTTGAGTTTTGTGATCAATTTATCCCCCACCCCTTTTTTGATGAGTTATGAAATCGTGTATAAGTGTGTGTTCGCGATGGTAATGGATTATCTTAATATTTTCAGAATTTAATCATTTTTAAATCGATTAATTCAATAAAGTTTTTAATTTTGTACAGACTGTGTTATCCGGGTAATGGAATTTAAGGAAAAATTATTTTAAATTTCCTTATTATTTATAAAAAGGAATTTAATATAACACTTAAAATATTTATATTAAAAATTCAGAAATATTTAAAATAAAAAAGCATACACTTTATGTTATTATTTTAAGCTCACGAATTCGGTTAAATATTTACGAGTTTTTAAATTGCAGGAAAAAATTCATAATTATGTGATAAATAAATTTCATCTCCACGTACTTATAATTAGGAATCATCCACAAGTTTTTTTGCATTTGAACTTCAAAATGTCGATATTCAGAGTTAAATTCCTTTTTTGAATGAGCGGATAAAAATGTATGTACTTTGAATTAACTATAATGTATGTTTTAAAGTTCTTGACAAAGACATAATGCAAAATTTAAACAAGAGTTTATTGACACAAAATAATTTTCCATAAAATAGTAATAATAATCCACAAAATAATAAAGTTCCAAGTTTAAAGTCATCATGTTAAATTAAAAAGCATTGAAAGCAATAATTGCCGGATCCAAGTTACAAATATTGTAATTGTCTTCATCAATTCAAGTATCGTAGGTAAATGATTAGATATATTTTAAGAATGGTATTGGCGGAGAGCCTAGCTCGAGATGGGCTTATCTCCGTTTATAATATTTTAACTGAAAAAATTTCTTTCTTGTTTTTTGTCTTCGTCTGTTTTAGCTCTTTTACATTAATTTTTACCTGAAAATATAATTTTATACGAAGCTTCAAAAATTAACAAAGGTTTTACCTTTTACCATAAGAATGGCGCAGTATGGCCAAGGATGACCCTTGACCCTTATGCCAAAAAATCCAAATTAACCAACCAACCAACCGTTTATAATAAATATATGAATGCTTTGTTTTAAAATATGCTGTAATGTACAGATTAATTTATGATTAGTGGAACAACTAGCCTCTTCAGAGCCCTACCTGAATATTGACGAGAAATAATATCAGAGTGCCTAGAGTTTCAAACACTGACTAAGTTGGATAATTTTACTTAAAAGAGCATAAAAAGGGATTTGATATAGTAGACAGAGCGCATCAAGTCTAATATATAGATTAGAAGCTAGATGAAGACCATGGGCAGGTTATTTTATTCCTCATCATTAGGATTAGTCTTAATTTAAACCAATCTTACAGCAAAGTCCTAACAAACTTTGCTATCCAATCAGTTTTTAGTCCAAATATTGCTTTAATTCGAATAATCAATATATTGTTTATTCTATCATAATTTTGGTACTTTTCCATTATACCGGTGCAAATCTCGCCAAGCAGACTTTTTGGCGACAGCACACAGTTGCCATTTTGGCGCAGGCGACAAAACGGTGCGCCTTTCTTTAAAAATATATTGGCAAAAGGTTACCAGTGGCGATATTCCGTTTGGCGTTGGTTGCATCATTACTGGCGATTTTTCGGCTGCGCCGGTATAATGGAAAAGTACCATATTTTTGTATTTCTTTCTTTTAGGTGTAATATCTAACTGGGGAACCTTCCCTTTTTGTCATATAAAAACTGAACACCTTGACAGAACTATTGAATTTGTAAGCACCGGCCCTATGTGTCGTTACGTTCAAGATCTGCCACTGCTAGTAAAAATCTTGTCTGATAACGACCAAAGATTGCAGCTAGACACAAAGGTGAATTATATTTTTCTATTCCGTTTTTATTTACAAAGAATAAAATGCGAAGACATTGTAACAGTGAAGGAATTAAAATTGGAGATTTTGAATATTTTAGACATTTTTGGAATCGGAAGACATTTATGTAATCATGCCTATTGACTAAGATAATAAAAAAATGTAAAAAAGAAAAAAAAATTAAGTATAATATATATGTATAAAAATTGTGGATTCCTTCTAACTTTTGAAAGAAATCTCTTCACTGAATAATTGTCTACTTGACCTTTTCCAAAATGTTAGACATTTTATTTATAAAATTCGGCATAAATATTTATTACTAGAATTGCAAATATTTTTCAAATTTGCGTTTCGGTCCATCAATAGGGTGACAGTCTTTTAATTTATGTTTTGGCATGAAATCAAAAAAACGTGTCAATCTTGATGGAGTAATTTAACGCGTGATCTCTAAAATGGAATTCTTCATCAATGTCTCATTTTCAGACGAAATCTGTCAACAAGTAGACAGACGCTCATTTATTTATCTTTACATATATGTGCAAATCCACTACAGTCCTACATTACCTAAAGAAAGGCGACATATATTGCTACAAACTTGGTGTCTAGGTATAGTAAAATGACCATGCACTGTGTATCGAGATCAGTTACAATGCCACCTAATATCAAACCACATATTAAATGTTCCTGTTTTAAAAATATTGAGAAATATAGAAAAAATCAGCTACAAAATAGTAGAAAGTTTTCATTTCAATACGGAAAGATATCTTGAATGCAATAATGTTAGAAAATGTAAAATGTAGTTGCGATTTCTAATATTCTTACACCAGAAAAGCGTTTCAAGCAAAGCAAAACGATTAGTTATCAGCTGATACTTTTATTTTCGATGTTCGAAATGCCATTCATAAGGAATGTCTGGCAGTTTTTTTTATGTGATATTTTAAGCAAAACATTTTTTCCTTTTTATAGCTACTAATTGTTATGTCATAGATTTCGAAACTCGCAACCAAACAAATGTGCCTTTTACGATTTGTTCTCAGCATTATTGCACTCAAGGTTCTGTTTAAAAACTCTTTAAAATTTTTTTGATTAATTTTTAGCCTTATAATGTTTTTTTTTTTAGATAGAAACATTAACTCCGGTGTCTTCCACCAGGTGGCGATATAATCTATCTTGCTGTTTAGCATATGCTTACTTAACCTAGGCATCACATTTATGGCTGAATTTACCCTCATTTTCAAGTTAATGTTGTGTAGAAGTATTTAAGTGGAGCAAAATACATATTAAAAGAACGCAGCAAGTAAGATAAATGAACTTTAATTAGCTGTGTCAAAACTGAAGGTGTGCATCAAATTTTGGATGCGGTCAGTTATAAGTTGAGATTTAAATGGATACATGATTCTCTTCGTCTTAAGATGGAACTAAATACAAAGCACATCACATAGTGGAAGTTTGCAAGAAATTTGGAGAAAGAACTTTAAATCATATTTGTTCGTCCGGACTTCGTTTCTTATTTACTTGACAGCAATATATTTTTATTGACACAAAAAAATCATCATTAAAAAATATCATCATCATTTCAAATCATCATTAAATAATGATTTGAAGTTTTAAAATAACGACGGAGGTTTTCGAAAATTATAAATGTGAAAAAGCAAGTCAGTTATTTTTCAATTATTCTTCGGTGCATACAGAGATACAATTTATGCATTTTGTTTGCCTCGGTAAAGCACAGCGTTAATAAGTTGGTCAATTTAGTTTAACATGTGAAAAAAATTAACAATAAACATCTTGATTCATTTTGAATCAATTTTTATTTGAATATCTTTATGAAAACGTACATTTTTATTCCGTTACTGTGATTTAAGATTGCATTCACATTATTCAAGCACAATATTATTCAAGCAGAAGCTTGATAATTATAAATACAGTAATAGTTAATAATTGATCGTGGAATAATAAATACTATGATAGCTAATTGATCGTAATATAATAAATAGTATAATAGCTAATTGATAACTATTATAACAGCTGACTATTAGTAGTATAATAAATAGTATAACAGCTAATTGATAGCAATATAATAACTACTATAATAATTATTAGATCGTAATATAATAACTATTATAACAGCTAATTGATACTTGCATAATAAATAGTAATCTAATTAATCGTAATATAATAACTACTCAAATAGCTAATTGATCGTAATATAACAGGTAGGAACTTAGCCAATTCTTCTTGACATAGTGGTAATATTACCTAAATAATTTATAACCTATGTAGTTTGCACTTTTTTTGCAAATGGTGCAAACTAAATGGTGCATTTACAACTAAGCTAGTAGCATTTTAAACCAACCTAGTTCAAAGCATTCCCTTGCTCCTGTTTCAACTAAATGGAATAACATTGGCTTCCAGTCTGTGCGTACAGATCATGTACCAGAATGAAGGATATCTTTAAATCATTATTTTACTGAGCTCTTTTTTCTTGCAGGTAAACTTCCGAAACGTCAAAGTTTATTACATTGAAGAATTCCCAGGATTACTGCATACATCTACGCCGGATATTAAAAACGCTATTAGAAAGGTGAAAATAATTTCTATTTTTTTATTGACTTTTTATGCATATTATAATCGTGGTAACTGCAAGAAATAAGATAAGGCGTAACGCAGCTAGATGGCTTAATCGCTTATTAGCTATTATACCAGGGATGGGGAAACTACGGCCCGCGGGCCAACTCCGGCCCGCCGGAAGGTTCTATCCGGCCCGCGGATAGACTTTTAATTTGCCGGTCAGATGCAAATTAAAAGAAATATTCATATATTATATATCCATATCCTTTTCTACTTTGTTTGAATATTATATTTTTTCTTCCTTTTTTTCAAAGAGCTGGTAATCTGTTTACATTCTCTATTTTTGTTCTGCAAAACATAAATCGAATGAAATAGCAAACGCAGGCAGTTTTCAATCGGTAAAGTGCTAAAAGCGGAAGTTATTTGTTAGTTATAGCTGTAGATTGGCGCCAACAAGCGTTATCTTTTTCTTGTGGAGCATACATATGGGAATTCAATATATTCAATCAGAATTGGATATTTTTACTAGGCCATTCAACGTAAATTGTGAAGCGGTGAGGTTAGATTTGCAGCTTGAATTAATTGAGTTGCAATCTAACAATCATCTCAAGCAATTGTTTCTAAATATGCCAAAGTTAGATTTTTACAAATCATTATCGAAAGTAAGTTTCACAAATTTAATATCTCATGCCCAGAAAATCAGTGCTATGTTTGCTTCATCTTAGATATGCGAACAAATGTTTTCAACTATGAACCTTAGAAAGATTTATTTCAGAAGTAGACTGACAGATGAGCATTTAGCCTCGTTCCTTAGAATCAGTACATCTCACTTCGAACCTCAACATAAGGAACTTTTAAAAATGAAATCGCAATTTCATTCATCTCATTAATATATTAAATTGTAATACTTGTATATTGTTTATAAAATTTTAGATAAATTCATCTTGGCCCGCCAAACTTTATTTTTTCGATTTTTGGCCCGCGATCGAAAAAGTTTGCCCATCCCTGTATTATACTTAATCGCTTCATTCAAGAACTTTCAAATGCTATGAATACTCGGAATTCTTGAATATATTTTTCTTTCTTTTATCTTCTTTATCCTTTTCTTTCCACGTTGTTCTTCGGAGAGTCAGTTAGCTACTTTTTCAATGAAAAATAAGTCGATCCAAAAAATATTACAAAATGACTAGAAAAACAATCCTTGGATAGCAAAAAAAAAAAAAGAATAAATGAATTTAAAAAAAATTGATTTTTCTATTTTGCAATTGAAAGTTTCAAATTTAATTGGAATCATTAATTTAATTTCATTCTGTCGTATGTCTTGACACAAGTGATGACATTTTTCTTCGTAACACAAGTTTATAATATTTTATGGATGAAACGATTGACAACTATTTACATATATACAATAAAATTCCAATTTAAATCTTAACTCATTTCTTGGGATTACCTCTTCTAGAAACACACAGTCTTGCAGGCCTGTGTGTTTATAGCAAAGTTTGTCCCAATACTCTCGCGCCTCCTTAGCCACATATATACCTGAGCCACATATTCTCGCGCCTCCTCAGCCACATATATACATCAGTCACAAACTCTCGCGCAATTCCTCCTCTCCCTACACTTCATGCTCTTTAATCTGTTAAGCTGAAACAGCAACGTGGTGGTTAGAGAAAAGGCACATATCTTATTCAATTATATAATTTTGATTAAAATTAATTATTTATTTAACTATAAATATAAAAATATTATCTACTAAAATGACTACAAATGAGCACATTGGTTTATAAAATATCAATGGCAACATATTTATTTAAAGTTATAACATTCCTTAGTATTAATATTGTTAGAGTTTTCCTTTTGTTTTTTCAATCCCACTGGGAGCACTTCTCAGGGACATATCAAAAACAAGAATGAAATGCTTCTGGTATGATTATTGGTTCTCGTTACCTTGCAGATGCAGAAATTGGGGCAGTCGGCTATCCCATGCCCGATAACGGGACGTATCTTTCTTTGAAAGCGATTGTACAGTGGCCAGTGATGGCCTTTAAGATTCAACTATATTTCCTACCAATACTATCATGCCATTCTGATCATTTGGGGTTTTTTTCCAGAATACTTTTGTGGTTTGGAAGAGCAGCTGTTTGTGGTTATCATTTCAAAATTTAATACAATGATTATAAATAAATTTCTCTATTTTCATTTTAAATATTTTCCGTTGAAAGTAACCAAACCTTTTCATTGATCCGATTCAAGTAGTTTTGAAATTATAGTACAAATTAAAAAAATTTACCGTTTGGTTTTATCATATCTAGATCTAATACAAGCTGTTTTTGCAGTTGAAATTTAATATATTTGTCTCTTTTTCTAATTTTAAGTATAAGCTATAGCAAATAACTAAACTAAATCATTAATCCGATTCAAATCGGTTAGTTTCGAAATCATGATACAAATAATATACATAGTTTACACGAATACGGCTTCGAAATTTCTTTTTGGATAGAAACATTAAAAATAATAGCTATGTTTTCTATCTAAGATTTTCAAACAAAAAATGTTAATAAAACTATTTTTTAAAAACTTTTAGGCTGTTAGACATTTTGAAGATCAGTATGAAGTTACAGCCACACCCATCAAATTTCCTGAATTGAGGCATGCCTTTTCTATTTGGGAGTGCAAGCTATTGGAATACGACGGAATGCCATTCAGTTTCTACCTGAAAGGCGAGGACAAGAGCATCAACTTGTGGTGGGAACTATTCAAAAGCATTTTTCGATGCTCAGACCATACCTTGCCTGCCATCTACTTCGGAATGGTTGACAGACGCACAAAAGACAAATTTTACTACTTCTGCCTGGAACAATTCAAGGAACTGGAGCGAAAATTCAAGGAAATCTTTGAAGAAGATGCCATACTCTTTGTTCCAACTCATCCTGAGCCACCACCTCATTACCTGATGACCATCCCCATGTATCCAAACATCGCCTACACTTGTATATTCAATATCTTAGGTTTGCCATCGGCTCAGATGCCTGCAGGACTGAGTAAGGGTGTGCCAATTGGTATCCAAGCGGTCAGTGGTCATTTGAAAGATCACATCTCCATAGCAGCTGCTCTGGAATTGGACAAAGTATTCAATGGGTGGATCAGTCCGTGTCCCATCAATGCATGAAAGGATCAAATGTGAAACGAAGATTCAAGTAACTGATGTATGTTTGTGAAATACCATTTTGTTGTCGTTTTCGCGCGCTCTTGTGAGATCTAATCAATGCTTTTATTGTCTTAAGGTATATTCAGAAATGTCTAAAAGGCTGCAACTTGCAAATATTTTGCTTTTTTATTGATGAATATGTAAAAAGTATTCATTTCATTTTCCTTACCATTTGCAGATGAATTGAATATTTTTGAAGAATAATATATCATCCTGTGTGAGTCATTTGGGTAAAATAACTGAATGCATACAACTGCAGCTTTAAGTATTCATTGCTTAATGGGGTTTATGATTTTTTAATAAACTGGTTTTTAATAACTTGCTTATATGATTTTTAATAAACTGGTCAAACTAATTTATCATTCTAATATATTTTAAAATTAGTTTCACATGTTAGTGACTTATTTTATGCTTTTATTATTTCAACAAAATTGCGAAAATAAGAGTTTTCTTTAATTATATGGCACGATGACGTGGCATGATAACAATGATAATGTGTTTAAATGATAATGTACTCAAATTTGTGCACATTATCATTTAAACAGAACACACTTCATTTAGAAATACAAAAGTAAGTAAATGAATGTACTAATACTGATGAAAATCTGAAAAACTGGCAAAAAGTTAGTATAAACCTGATATTTAATAATTCATAGAGTTAGTATTTCTACATTTTTTTTATTTTGTAACTTAGCTAAAACATTTTTCATCAACATACTTGCGGCTCTTTAGTCTAATGGCCCTAGACAGCTTTTTAATTTACCTGCTCGGAAATTCGCAACTGTACACATAACTAAAATTTCAAAGGTTTTGTGAAAGCTAAAATAAAATTTCAACCCTTACTTTTAAAGTATTAATAACAAACTAAAGCAAACAAATCTACAATTACTATCCCCTTGACTAAGATTAATATTCTGTTTTAAAATATGACAAAAAGCATTTTTTGGTAGCACTTAATTTATCTATTAATGTGGGCATCTTATTCATCACACCTCAACTAGAACCCATTTTTATATAAATTTAATACAGAAATAAATAACTTTTAGCAATTGCAAAAAAAAGGCTTTCATTAAAAAGGCGTAATTTATATTTTCATTTGCTCATGGTTACATTATACATGCACTTTATATTAATAGTGCCTCCATTATACATGCACGTCAATTATCCCTTACAGTTTAGTTATATTACCGCCTCGTTGTAAAACAACTCTAGAGTTATTTTGGGATGGACTTAGTTATTTCGAATAGAGGTCGGATGGCGAGAACGCTTGACCTGGCGTCCTCATCTCCACGCCAGTCCACACCATTGTTACCACAAGTTTAGGACACCACCACATGTTTGGCCCAGATGGATTTAACATGCAGCAGACTTCCTTACATGATGGTCCTTCGGTGGAAAAGGGTATTGAACCTGAAACGAGCAGAGACTTACCAACAGGCTACCACGGCCCTCAATCATCCTTTGTAAATCAAATAATTAATTACTTTTATAATCCAATCTTTTAAATGTATTACTTCAGTTTCTTCAGCGACAGTCTCTTGAGAAATCCATGAAGCTCAATATAGAAAACCTGGAACATTAGTAAAACTTATGTTACTGTTCCTCATGGCATTTGTTATAGACAAGGATCTCTTGTGTCCAGTAACACCATCTAGGGCCAAGAGTACGTCTTAGTTACTCTTGTATCACAACTCTTCTGACGGGATGGACTTTACACATGCATTTGCTTACAGAACCAATTTTTACACGTGATCTCTTTCACACACCTCACAAATAAAACACAGAGCAGAGAACAACCATGCCCGAACCAGGACTCAAACTCAGGTCACCCAGATCACGGTGAAGAAGCGTTGCCCCTGAGACAGTATGCGGGCAAGTAAAACTTATAAATAGTTTTAATGAATAATAATGATTCACACAATATAAAAATGCTATCCGTATCAATTACTTTTAAAAATAAACGAATTAAATGATTTGTTACCTTTCTATAAAGAATCTTTCTCGGGGGGGGGGAATAGAATTGTGATAGTTTCGGACAACACTGTGATAGTTTAAATGTAAAAAATTTAAATAACATAAATGTTTAGTAGTAATAATATTTCATTCATTATATTTTAATCATCAAGGTAACAGAATACGTTAAAACCGCTGGTTATTGACCACGTTGGCGAATTTTTAATAATATTATTGCTTGTAGTTCCGCTTTCCGTCTTTCCAAAGTAATTTATCTTTTATCGGAAAAGGAAGGCAGGACCTATCATCCAGGGTCACATATTTTTGAGCTAAAATTTGTCTTTAACTTCCTTTTTCTACAAAACTTTAATTTTTTAAAAAATTCTCCACCGTTAATATGATACCTCAAAAACTAATAGAGGTATTTACATAAATATT
Source organism: Argiope trifasciata (assembly GCA_026543055.1). Classification (NCBI taxonomy): domain Eukaryota; kingdom Metazoa; phylum Arthropoda; class Arachnida; order Araneae; family Araneidae; genus Argiope; species Argiope trifasciata. Next base: position 379,885 of record JAPMOQ010022550.1, read on the forward strand.
TCATCGTGTGTTTTAAATAATATAGGCAATGAAATGAACCCAAAGTTTTATTGTTGACGAAATACTTTTTCATTTATAGACGTTTTCAGAAAAATTATGTTGTGAATTGATGGAAAAATACGTATATTCGCATATTTTTACCCATAATTTCTTTGCATTTCAAGATTTTTCTGAGATTTTGGTTCATTTCATTCATGATTATGGTCTATAAGTTGTGTGCAAAGAAAAATAGGATTGCTGCATTACCATTTTGTATAGAGTGTCGACCGTTTTGGTTAAATTTCATTAGAATTTACTACACATTTTCCTATTTCTCAAAATATATTTTCAAATAATTTTGTTGTATTTATGGTATTTTGTCTCATAATTAACAACACATATAAAAACTAGAGTTTTAAATAGTTTTTAAAAAAAATTCAATTTTTCAAAATTTTTTCTTCGAACGTAGTCGGATACCTTAAGTTCTCGCACTTTTTTACCATCTTTAGAAGCATTAATATTTATTCTTCATATATAAACAAGGATTATATAAACAAGAAAACACTTTAAAGTGTTGGAAATAATATTGACCTATTTCACTTAATTAAATTTTTCAAATCGTTTTATTTATATTATTTTTTTATTAATTTGTAATATTTTATAGTCAGTTGTTTGTGCCAAATGCAGAAGTTTCATCCATACTGAATAAAAGAGAATTTCCAGCAATTCTATATTTGCTTATTAATATATACTCTTATATAATCATACTTTACATTCTCAAAATAACTGCAACAGTCAAGAAAAAAATTCATGATTTGTTTTTTTTCTCCGATGAATTTTAATTACGTTTTGCCAATTTGTTTCAAATCACAAGCATACTTAATAAGGCAATTCTTTATTTCTTTTTTTTTTTCCTCATTCCTTGAAGAAAAATATTTATTTACCAACTCGCTTTCTCTTTCATTAAATCGTTACAATCTTAACACACTTTGCATAAAACTGAATCATTCCGAGACATTTATTTTTCTTTCCAAACGCCACCCTTTGCGTGTGTTCCGCCTGTGATTATTCCTCTGCAGACAATTTCTTTCCAGATTCTTTGATGGCAACGCCTTCTGACCGGATTGTGCATTAAGTCATTAAGAAAAAGACCGTGTTCTACTTTCGTTTCATTTTAGTGAGGTCTGAAGCTGCTTCCTTAAACTTTCTCGTATAGAGAAAGTATCGTATTCGTCAAAAATTTTAAACTCGTGATTTTGACGAATCTCCATTTTTTAAAGATTTTCCTGAGTTCAAATAACATAGTTTTAGAAAATTGATTGTCTATCTTTCTGTGATAAAAATAACTCAAAAATACTTTGAACTGGATGAACGAAATTGGGTATAAATGCTTAACACCAAATTTATAGATTTCTTTCAAATTTTAAGCAAAATCCATTCATATGAAATTTGTCAGGCTGACTATTTCAGTAGAAATGAATACGATAATTACAAAATGAACTGAATTATATGCATAATATTTGGTACGTAGATTTATCACCTATAGTATAAGGCCTTCTGAGCTAAATCCAACAAGGGATTAACTGTCTGTCAATCTGCACTTTCTGAAACTTGTAAATGCTATAGCGAAACACACAAAACCTTGAATATATCAAATTCGGTATGTCATTTTTGAGCTTTCAAATACATAGATTGATTGAGATTTCAAATAAAATTGAGATTTCAAATACAATACATTTCTACGTCAAATATTGGTTTGAATTAGTTGGAAGAAAAAAAAAACGTATCTAAAATACAAAACGTATCTAAAATTAATTTCATGCACTGTTTATCGCATGTCAGGGTTCAATAACCAAATCATGATAAATATGTATTAAAATTTGTAAATAAGTAAATAATTAATTAATCATTATTGATAGATTAATTAATGATTAATCTATTAATTAATGATTAATCTATTAATTAATGATTAATCTATTAATCAATTATTCAAGATGTTAATGATTTTAATTGATTTTTTCCATTACATAATTTTTTTAATTTTAAAAACATATGTTTTCAAAAAGTTATTAAAATAACCAATCTTTAATATGTTAATAAATTATCAATAAAATATTACAATAATAATTATTCAGTTAAATGTTTATTTTCTATTCCACAAAAATACAAAATAACCCATTATTCCATCATAATAACAAGCAATGTAAAAAACTTTAATATTATATTTGTTAGAAATTTATTACTTATATATTCTATCATGCCATTCAAATACTATGTAAATATGTAAATCATTGATTAATGATAACGATAGATAAATTTTTCAAAATATTTATAGTTTCTTTTCATGTTATACAGATTTAAAAATTAAAAGGATATTTTTCTATAAAGTAACTAATATAAAAATTAACTAAAACAAATCAGTGGCTTGTAGATTGATTGCTTTCATTATATGTTGATAGATTCTTGTTATGAATATTTTCATTTAAAAACAAAAGAATCAATTAAGATTCTGTGCAACCTAGACCTAAATCAAAGTACCTTGCATTGATTCATTTTTTTGCAAAATCGGTATACTGCCAATTGTTTCAATTAAAACGTGCTCGTTATACTCTCTCGGACGTTTATTTTCGTAATGACCCTTTGAGTGTGGTCACAATCATGAGGTAACTACCAGTATGACCACTTCATTACTGTCAACATACTATCAACCCCAATGATCAATGCTCAACTAGCCTACTTTCGCTCCTCTGCAAACGGTGTTGTTCATAGACTGCTATTCTTTGAAAAATTTCGTTGAAACTAAGGCTGTTCTGTAATCAGGCTTACATGGCGAGGGCTTCGGTAATTTTGGAGAAAGGACATGATACAGGGGAATGGGTAAGATTTTTAAAATATTATTTTACAAGGTTTAATTTATATATTAATTATTCATATATAATGAATATGCATCAATAAAAACTTATTAAACCAAATATGATTAGCCTTTAAGGAATGAAATAAAAAAAATAAGACTACGGAAAATGGAATTTGGAAAATAAATTTTGGTTTCCGAAAGTGATTATTGTAAGAGTTTTAATCACTTTAAATAAAAATGGTGATATTTTATAATTTGTATATTAATCATTCAAAGATAATGAATATACATTAATAAAAGTTTATTAAACCAAAAAAAATTAGCCTTTAAGGAATGAAATAAAAATAATAAGACTGTGGAAACTGGAATATGAAAAATAAATTTTGGTTTCCGAAAATGATTACTGTAAGAATTTTAATTACTTTAAATAAAAATGATATTTATATTTAATGCTTTACAGTTTTAATAAATAATATTAAAAATTTGGTGTACAATATGTAATTCTAAGGAAAATGAATAACAATTATACTTTTTATTTATTAATAATTCCAATAAAGGAAAAAATACATAGAATAATAAATATAACGAATGCATAAAATGCAAAAATAAACTTCTCATCAATTAAAAATTAGCATTTTCAAGTCTTTTCTTTTAATGTGAAAAAAAATTAAAATCAGAATTTAATATATTACTTTGCACAGTGGAAAACACATAGTGAGCTTGTTAATTCAAATTTGTCTATACCTTACGAAATGAAATAAATAAATAAGACTGTAAGAATTGAAATAAAAAATAATGGGTCTGAAAATGATTATTGCAAGAAAAAACGGCATTACATTAAATAAAAATGGCGATATTTATGCTTTATGGTTTGTAATAAAATACAAACAAATCAATACACATCAGTAATATAAAATTGTTGGTATGTAATACTTTTAGTGAATGATGGATCTAAACAGCTATTATTAGTATTCATTTATTTATTATTTAAAAATTTCGATAAATGTGTAATTTTAATTTTTTTAAAGTACACAGAATAGTATTAGCTTTAACAAATGTATAAAATACCAAACAGACAATGCACCAATTAAAAATTAACATTTTCAAAGCTTTTCCTTTTATGTGAAAAACTTTATTTTATCAAATTTGAACATATTGCTTTGCGCAGTTGAAAATAGCTGGTGGACTTGTTAATTCAAATTTGACTGGACCTTACGATATGAAATTCAAAAAAATGAGACTGTAAGAATTGAAATAAAAAAATAATAAGGCTCCTAAAAATTATTAGTAATAGAAAGAACAACATATTAAATTAAAATGGCGATATTTATATTTAATGATTTACGACTTTAATGAATAATATAAAACTGTGGATATATAATAATTTTAATGGATATTGAACATGAATTGCAATTATTTGTTTAGTAATAATTTTAATAAATGTGTACTTTTAATAAAGAAAAAGTATACAAATACTAAATATAACAAATTTATAAAATATCCATACAAACAATGTACCAATTAAAAATAACATTTTCAAATCTTTTTTTATGTGAAAACTTTTTTTTATCAGATTTTAATATAATTCTTCATATGGTTATAATTCTCCAGTGAATTAAGATCCTTAATAAAATTATTCACTTAATATCATGGAAGGCACAAGATATTAATGTAATGGATAAAAAAATCAACACAAAACTAAATACAAATTTAATTTTGACTTAAAGTAAACTCGAATAGCCGAAAATGGTTAAATATTATTCTAATATCAAATTATTAAAGATTTTAAAAAATCAAAAGTATCTACAAAATCAAAGCTAAAACGTTTGGATTAATCAAAGTCCACAGCAAATATTCTTTCTGATAAAAAAAATCTAATCTGACATAATATGCACTGTATAACTACGATACATACAATTCAATCATTCTGATATTCAACTACCAACATCTTCTTTCTTAAAAATTTATCAAAAATAAAATAAAGAATTCCAAAACCATATTCTTTAAATAATTAATAACATTAAAATTTTCAAAGTTATTTAGTTAAAGTAAATGTTATATATCAGATGAAAACGATTTTAGTGATTCAATAAATTTACAAAAGAGAAATAAAAAAAAAAAAGTTTCATGTTTTATGCAATCGATATTTAACTGACAAATATACTTTAAAAGGGAATAATTTTATTACAATCAATATGTTCTTCAAATGATTGTATCTTTTTGTTTTCTTTTAAGAATTAATTTGATTTTACGATTTTATGGCAAGGAATTGAAAATTTGCTTGGGTTTGCAGTGACTTAATGATGAAGCCTTGACATTTTAAGATCTAAAGGTTCGAAGTTCTATATTGTCAAAAAATGTGTTCTGGTGTGGATTCAATTGCCATTATCGTCTAATTATTGATCAAATTTGAAAATAAAGGCCTGAAATATTTATTTTATATCGCTATATTAATTATTGGACTCACTTATCAAAATACGTATAAACTATGAAATGAAAATCCTACTTTTGAGTTAAAGGCCAAAGAACGCGATTATTTTGTACTTATTTTCGACATGGACTTATGATTAAATAGACAAAATAATGTGATACAGATATTCAATTTTGATCTAAAAATCATTCACAAAATTTCAGTTCTTTTACTTCTTGTATTTCGTAAAAAAGGAATTCAAAATATACAGGGTGTCTCAAAAACCTTGACTGTGGCCTTAAATATTGATCATAGACATATACGGTAAATTTCAAATATGAATTTAAAAAGTGCAAAATGTTAGAAATCTATAAAAATTTTCAAGGGATTAAACTTTTAAAAAAATACAAAATTTAAATTTTTATACGGTCCCCATACAAAAAATTCCCAAAGAGTAAAATGAGAGTAAAGAGTAATTTCATTCAATGAAAGAAAGTATCCAGAAGACCACCCGAACTATTTATTTCTGGTGTTTGTACAGAATGAAAAGGAATGAAATATAATTTTAAAATATGCTTTATGTAAGGGTACAGAGAGCTCAACTGCTCAGTTATATTAAGTAGTATTGATTGTGGCTTTACCAATGAAGGACATTGTTGCTTTTTAATTCACACACGATATATCATACCATGTTATATTTTGAATAATATTTCAAAAAAATTCAAAATATAACATAGTATACATGAAATATTATATATAGATTAAAAACATCAATTGTTCCAAATAATTGAAGATAGATTTTTAAAAATAACTTTTTGAATAATCTTGTTAAGGAAAGAAAAATATATTCTTTAGGTTGCAAACTGTTAAAATTACTAGCCTGTAAGTGCAAAATTACTTCTACTTATTATTATTATATATTTAGTCATTAATAGATTTCCAAAATACGTATTTTCCTTTTCAAAAAAAAAAAAAAAAAAATAAAGGGAAGAATAAGAGCTTACTTTAATTTTAGGCCCAACCCTATTTTACAACATCGTACTGTGCCTTCTGACACTTGCGAAGGCATGAAAAAGCATTACTAAATTCTTTTTTAAATAAGATATTATATATTTAAAAAGAAGGGCACATTAAATTTTAAATTAATACACATTTTTAATATACTATTCCAAGATACAACACTGTTTCTCCTATTTCACACACAACAATGTAAAATACAATTATTATTTATCACAATACGTGTCAGAATGATTTTGTCATTCCTATTATTTACACCACCGGCACGAAACCGGTGACCCATCTAAGCTCTGAAAAACATAATAGACTGAAAAACAAAATAATTAATTATCGAATGAAAAAATAGAATGACTAATTAAATGACATTTACAGCCATAGAATAATAAAACGCCAAAAGTAAAGCCATTTCAAAACTACTCTAGATTCGAAAAGGGTGATTAATTTCTACTGTAAACATTTCAGTGTGATTTCCATAAATTACGTGCATGAAATTAATATCAGTGATTGATTTAATCATGAATTGAACAGTGAGTGGCTGTTTAATTAGCTCTTAATTATGAATCTGTGCGAAAGTAATTATGTACAGATGTTATTATTTTGAACCACATTAAAACGATCGAGACAGCATGTATTATGTGAGTTTTCCTACTGCGCAGAAATGAAAAGATTTTTCTCATTATAGACACACTGCTATCAATGGCCTTTCAATTATGTCTACAGCTGCCAAGTGTTATGTGTCTCGGTTACAATCGCAGAGAGTGGAAGTTCGAGACTCACTTGCCCCTGAAGAACCATTGTGTTGGTGGATCTAATATGCATTAAATCTGTATTCGCCAAACAACCTCTAACTGGTCTGGTGTGGATTCTTGGATAAAGGGCTTCTAGCTAAAGTGTCGTCTTCATTATCTGATAGCTGATTTCTCCTCAAAATTAAATTATCTGATCAAAATTTCCAAAATAGCCCTAGAATGTCTTTCAGACGGATGTTTGTTTGTTTGGGATTTTATGGCGCAAGAACCATATCTGTGTTTGCCACAACTATGTGGCAGCAGAGTTTCACAGTGTATAAAGTGACAACAAAAGAAACAATGTCTTCGGAAGAAATCGCTTTTTATTTCAAAAACTGTTCATCATCAATTCAATTTATCATGCATAAAGATAATTTAACAAACAGGGAAAATAAATCATGTACTCCAAGCAGATAATACATGCCTTCTAACATTAAATTAGAGTTTAAGTCGAGAGAGCTAACCCATCAGAGGATTCTATTAGCAGAATTAAAGCTATGATAGCATTCTATTCATAGAGTTAAAGCTATGACAACATTTTATATAGAGTTATCTATTAACAGAGTGCATCAAAGCCTGAACATCTTTTTAAATATCAAAAATACCGGTCACCCACTACCCGACGACTTCCGATCACGTGATCAAAACAACGTCATGGAAAATTACGTGACGATTTGCATAAAGGGGGATGAGACGATTTATACTTTTTGATTAACAATCTGGTTATACTGCGCCAAGCAAATGATAAAATGAAAACAGAATATTAAAAACAATTGAATATAAAATCTATGATATCAACATAAAACTGTATGAAATATAAAACTCCAAAATTATGCAAGTCAAATTAGGATATTAACAAAAGTGTTAAATGAAGATGCAAGACAATGAGACAATGCATAACCCAAAAGGTAAAAAGTGCTAAATGCAAGTATAAAAATGAATGGCTTTTAAAAAATTAAAAATATTTGGGTGGAATTTTTCACCCACCAAGTCCTGCAAAGTTGCTGATGATGTATGATAATAATATATACTTTCACGGTTAAATACAGGGCATTCAATCAAAATGTGTTTGGTACTGAAATCAGCATGGCAGGTAGGACACATTGGTGTCCTCTCACCCAAAATGAGATGCCTATGAGTGTATCTAGTGTGACCTACACAGAGACATGTCAATTTGACATCGATCTCGCGTGTAGATAGAGCAGGCCAAGAACCAATGATAGGCTTCACGGAGTGTAACTTATTATGGATCTTATTCAGAATTAATATATTCAGGATATTCTTATTCAGGATCTTATTCTTATTCAGGATTAATATAAATGAACAAACTTTTCAAGTTACTTCGCTAGCCTTTTCGATTCTCGAAAGTTATTTGCAAATTGTTCTAATGTGTCTATATAAAATGGTTCATCGAGCGCATTTTATTCCACAGTTTGTGTATAGTTTATGTAATCTGCAAAAAGTTACATCGCAAATTATCTCCCTTCCTTTCCTATAGAGCAGAGGTGTCCAAACTTTTCGCGGCACTGGCCGGATTGAAATTAGATCCATGTTATACGGGCCACATGTATATACAAATTGAAAAATATCATTATGAGTAAAGTAGCATTAAATACTATTAATTAATGCTATTTTATTGTAACTTGAAAATACAAAATATTAAACAAACAAAGTATAATTATATAATTATTTTATATAAATTGAAATATTTTCATGCAACTTCTAATGCGAATGATGAAACTGTTTTTTTTTTTGTTGTTGTTGAAGAATGTCTTTATAGTTGGGATCAAAATTTGTTACACCAATCATAAGCAATGACTGCAAATGATCATCAGATAAATTTGCTCTATATTTTGATTTGAGATACTTCATTCGAGAAAAAGTTTGTTCGCACACGTAAGTAGTCCCAAACATTGAAATGAATTTACGAGCAAATTTCTTCAAATTTGGAAACTCTTTTGCATCCAAATATTTATAAAAATCTATTAAGTTTCCTTCCTTGTATTTGTCCTTGATTTGTTCGTTTGCTTGAAGATCGATAATTTCTATTTGAAGCTGGCTTGAAATTTCAGCAACGTTGCAATCAAATGGATTTTGGAACAGCCGAATTTCTTTTGAATTCATATCCAAATCAGAAAATCGCTTTTGAAAATTTTCTTTTAAATCGGCGATGATCTTTACTGCAAATGCAATTGGAAATTGTTCTTCAGTTTTTTTATTAAATTCGTATTCGTTTTTTTATAAAATTAGTAATCATATTGTGGTAACAATACGGCGGCATACGAGCACAACGGTACCGGTCCGCACCGGGCGGCACATATTGGGGGCGGAATTTTCTATACTTCTCGCGCTGCACCGACGGGCGACGAGCGCCTGGCAATACGCAGCAGCAACGGGACAGCCCCGGGCGGCAAAAGTTCTGGGTACGCTACTGTGCGCGTGCAATAATTCCATGAAAACGTTATCGAAATCAAAACGATATTTGTTTATTTATACTTAAGTGCTTCTTTAAGCGAACTACTCAAAATTGCTGCTGCTTTATTTACAACAAAACAATAAGACTCTGCTTATCGTCAAAATTCACATGCGTATAAAATTTCTTTTATGTTTGAGTAACCGAAATATATTTTATTATTTAGTCTTATAACTTAACAGCGCGATAGACATTTGTGTTTGGTCAAGTACAACAACTCCGTTTTGTTGGCCTCGTAGTTTTTCGATATACCTTTATGAAAATGAAAAGGTTTGGGCGAAAACATCATTATGTTTTAAAACCCTCCGCGGGCCGGATAAAATCACTTGGCGGGCCGGGTTTGGCCCGCGGGCCGTAGTTTGGACACCTCTGCTATAGAGCTTTAGTTCAGGAACACCTTGAATACTCAAATTTTTATTTTCAGAATATAATGCAAAAAACATTTTTGAATCGTAGTATTCGATAAAAGCGGAGTATTAATTTTGGGAGCCCTTTTTGAACAATTTTTAAACAAATCAAAATTTGTTATAAAACCATTTTAATACAAAGATCGTATGCAAAATTTCGTTTATCAAATTATTGAGTTTTTTAGTTATCGTGCTTACATGCGTAAGAATCAACAAACTTATAGACTGTTAACCATTGTCGTATATTATTAAAATATGATATTAAATTTAACGAGTTTGAACGTATTTGCCAAGGAAAAAGGATGACAAAATAGCCCATTGGATCATAAGATCGTATGGGAACCCTGCTCTATCTCTTATCGTTTACAAATAACAGAAGATAAAATGGTCAAGTTACCAATGGGGAGAAAAATTCGAATTTAAAGTTTCTGACAGTCCTAAAACGAAAACAAGGATATGTTTAGATAATACAACTTTTTTCTACATTATAAATTCTTCCATGTTTAAGCATGAGTGAACTTCTTAAGTAACAGTAATAAAAAAATAAAAGATAAAATTATTTTTAGAAAGGTATGTAAAGTATGCGTCTTTAAATGTGAAACATTTTTTAAATATATCTATATATATGTAAATTATTTTTTTGAGGAATTATTGATGTTTTCATATTTTATTTTTATTACATTTTATCTTACGACAAAAATATAAAGTATGATATGTAAGCTGCTTGTACTTAATGGAAAATAATGAATATTTTTCACCGGAGGCTTATCACTTTGTAGCCAATACAGCTTACGAATGACCTTTAATGAAGAGCTAAATGTAAACGCTCTTTCCAGAAAATACGACCGAAAAAAACTGCTCTAATTCTTCTGACGTAACTCAAGTTCTTTCTGAAAACAGGATTTCTTCTATAAACTGCAACATTGTGTAATATCATGCCAGAGATGAAGATTTAGATTTCTTAGAAGAACTGCTTTCTTCCTTAATTGAAATTCTTCATTTCTTTTTGTTCAAATATAGTAATATTTTTCCTTTTATTTTTTTAAACATGGAAACTGAATAAAATACGCTATTGAATTAATGAAGTTTCCACATTCAGATATATCTGGTTCCTTTTCCTCAGTCATATATTTTCATGATTCATATTTCAGTAATATTCTTATTGATAATAGTTTTCTAATTCCTTGTATATTTTATCACAAACAAACACAATTTATTTTATGAATGAAATCATGGTTTCCACAAAGATTTTATTTATATATACGCAAAAATATCGTTTGGTATAATTTAAATTTTAATTAATTTCCTAATTTTTATCTTAATTTAATTCCAATAACTTCATTCTGAAATGCGCTTTTATTTCCTGATTCAAATCACATTTTTTTAAAAAAATTAATTCAATATTAGCTGTGTAAAACGAGTTCCGAGTTTTCGGAAGAAATTCCTTAAAGTTTACGACATTCATTTAAAGACACCTAAATTTTCGTTTCTAAAATCTATTCGTGCCAAAGAAATTCCAATTAAAATCTCATAATAAAATGATAGAAGGGAAAACTTTCTGTCTCTTCTGCTTTTCTACTCCTGTTTTGAGAGGTAGACTAATGCATCTTTTATGATCGTTTCTTGAACAAATTCTACCTCTCGCGACATTTCAAAAGTTTCTTTGTGAAAGCAGGATTTAAGGAAATATTGAAGCTTTCTTTAATTTTTGAAATGATTACGTATGATAATTTTTTGAAATTTGACAAATTTAAAATAATACTGGTCATCCCTTTAATATGATATCATGAATTATAATATCTAGCCTTATTTTGCAATGTATCGAGTATTTTATTAGATTGTTCGGAAAGTAATTTCGTTTTTTCCCGACAGAGGATTTAATTGTATTTTTCGCACCCAATTTCATACTTAAACCGCAAAATCATTTTATGTTTTAAGAGCTGATATAGCAAGACTTGAGTGTGAAAAAGTGCAGCTGATTCTTCGCAGTAGTTTTTGGATGGTGCCCTTTTAAATATGGAGAGCAATAAACAGCATTTTCGTCATTTTTTTTTCTTTTTTGCTATAAAAGGTAAAAATGCTGTTCAAGCCAGAAATAAATTAGCCAATATGTGTGGAGAAGATGTGTTAACAGTACATCAGTACCAGAACTGATTTGCAAAATTTTTCCTTCAAATGAGGAGGCCAAAAACCACCTCGATCAGTTTTTTTTACAGCAAAGACCAACACTTTTATGAGCGTGTAATCATGTTACTACCAAAAATATGGCAAAAAATATTAGACCAGAATGGCAATTTTATAATTTAATAAATAATTTATTCATTAAACGAAAATTTCTTTTCATTTTGACAAAAAAAAATGAAATGACTTTCCGAACAACCCAATAATATGATTATGCTTATACAATGCATAATTGGTAGTTGGTACAATTATTAATAATAATATATACCAGTTGGTACTAACTGTATAGTTAGTATTTAAAGTATTTGGTACTAACTGAGTTATGTCATATGTATAATGGGAAAAATCATTCAAAATGCTTTGCAATGCAAAACTTTGAACTTTTTAAAAACAAATTTGTTATTTAGTTGCTTTTAACAAGTATATACATATCATTGAAGAAACTTTCAAAATTTTAATTGGATTTCTTATTAAAATTAATTGTGAAATAAATATTTTGGTACTATTTTTTTACAATTTTTTTCTCTTTTTTGAGTAAATTAAAAAAACTATTTTTTATATATTTTACAACAATGTTTTTCACTGTTTCAGTTACTGTATTTTTACGCAGACGTATACAGGAATATTAAATGCATCTTTGAAAAATTTTAAAAAAAATATTTACTCAAAGATAAATAATAATAAATATAAATAATCTATACTTATAATAAAGCTCAATGTGTGTGTGTGTGTGTGTTGGCGCTCTACAGGCCAGACCGTTGGACCTACAGCTACCAAATTTGGTACATGTATACCTTGGAGGTCGGGAATGTGCACCTGGGAGCCCTTTTTTCGAATTTTTAATTAGAATTTGAATTAATTAAAATGTAAGCGAAATGTCAACGTTTTTCCGCTATAACTTCCGAAAATATTATCGGATAAACATGATTTTAACATCAATTTAAAGATAAAAAAATTAGCTTTCTAATAGTATCAGTATTTTAACATTTAACTTAAGCTTCTATTTGTAATGAATTTTTATAGAAGCATTTCAACTATATTTTTCAACAATATATTTCGGACAAAACAATAAAATTTAATCTGCAGGAGCACGTTACTAGTGGAAGGGGAAAAATTATCTTTTATCAATAGGTTGCCATCAGATAGAGAAAAATCAAATTAAAAAATAAATAATTGTTGCAAATTAAACATTTAAAAATGCAATTTTCAGCACGTGTCTGCATGAAATGAAATAAATATGAAATATGTTTTTTCTTTTTAAAAAAAAGAAAATGCAAAGAATTTTTTGTGACTTTTACAATATTATTAATTAAATAAATCAGATTTGTTTAATAATAGAAATACATCCATAAAAAAGTCTAAATGAAGTAAATAGCTGCATAGTATGTAGCACGAGTCTATAAATGCTTTAAAAAATGAAGAATATTTAGCTTTTAATTAAAAAGAGATGAACCTGTGATATCAGTGTTTTAATGTATAACTCAAGCTTCTATTTTTAACGAATTTTTAAAGAAATATTTTAACCATGTTTTTTTGAGCACGTGACTGGATAAAATAAAATAAAACAATGCCGGAAGTTCAAATTAAAAAAAAACTATCATCGCAAATCAAATCTAAAGAAATACAACTTTCAGCATGTGACTGGATAAAATAACATAAATATAAAATGAGATATCTTCTAAAAAAATAAATGCAAGGCAATGGATTCTATGATCGTTTGCAATAGATATATAATTAATTCCATAAATTATCTTTATTTACAGTAAACCTGGTTGAATTTAGACAGGATATGTATTGAAATCCCGACTTAATGGCATATTTCTATAATCGTTTGTAATATCTGTATCACTAATTCAATAATTTTTCCCCTTTTTCGCTTTCTTTAAAAAAGATATTTAACATTTTGGCAACATCACCGAAAAAAACATTTTTAATATTTTGGAAGCATAATCGATAAATTGTTAGAGCATTAAACTCAAAAAGTTTTTTCGAATAAAGTTACCGACTCTTTAACTACTAATAAATGAATCTTTTAACTTTAACTATTTCTTAAATTTTGGCTATGTGATGATATGTGATTTAATTGAAAAGCTTAGAACGCATTACTCATGGCGAACCAGCTGGTCGCCAAAGGCGGCTAGTAAAATATAAATTCATATAAAATATAAAAACATTTAAAAGTAACACTTTTCACTGTTTTAGTTATTGGATTTTTATGCAGGTATGTACATAAATATCCGATATTATTGATTTACAACGATATTAAAAGCATCTTTTATATTCGCGTTATCGATATTATATGATTAACAGCAAATTTAAAATTAACTCAAACGAATCAAACAAAAGCATTATAACGTTTCTGAGTTTTGAAAAAGATAATCGAATTTTCTCAAATTATTTATTTTATTGTTTAAATAAACAAAACTCGAGATGTTAAGAAATTATTAAACATATTTAATAAGAGAGTTCCAATCCTCTATAATTCTAATAGCCATTATTATATATGTGATAGCCTGTTTCAAGTGGACAAGCATTTTATTGGAGTTTTTGAATTTTCATTATTTTTAATTTTAAATTGAAGTTTAAATTTTAATATGATCTAATCAATATTAAGCAATTAATACACTTATTGAGTAAAATTTGTTACAAAATATTTTAGATTAAAAAAAATTAGTCACAATTTTAAAATAATTCATTGGGAAAAAAAATTATACTCATGTTAATTAAAGTTTCCGTAACAGATATTTTAACAGAACAAATTAACTGCTAAAGTTAGAAATTAAGAATATTTTTTTAAATAAAACATTCAGTCATTCAATTGTTACTTCGAAATATTTTCTTTAAAAATTAAAGGGAAAAAAGCACCAATTTGTAACATTCTTTTCGAGGATATTTATTTAATTAATTCTTAGAACTTACTTAAAAAAAATTTTTTTTTGAACTTTGAATGCTTAAAAATAATCTCATTCATGGTCGGGTTAGTAACAATTCATTTGACCTTCATGTTTAATTGAATAAAAATGGTTGTTTAAATTTATATTTGTATTTAGAATTATATTGATAAATCAAATGTAAAAAGAAGAAATAAAGATGGAAATAAAAAATTCATTTGGTTGAACATAAGATTTGAAAACAAATCAATGCTTCCTGTTTACATGAATTTATTTTTACCAAACGATTAATTGAATGCTGAATTTAAACGGAAACTCGAATTCAACTAAAGCGATAAGATATGACGTGATGGCGTGAAAAATAATATAAAAAATACTGCCAAGAAGTCACAGGCTATTTTATAAATCAATTTCAGTATCTGCTATTGTCCAGGCTGGAAAAGTGTCCGTTACAGTTGCCAGATCAATTGAAATTCATATTTGAGCGAATTTTGGATAACTGTATCTAATGGTAATAAAATAAATATCTCTGCTGGTATCAATATAGACTTTCCTAGCTATTAAATTATTAATATAAGATATATTTTATTTAAGACACAATAATGACAATTTATTTTCATTTTTTTTTTTTTTGTTCATAATATTTTAATAGAAACTCCTTTCATTTCTAAATAATGAAGTCTCAGTATTTTATATTTCTGAAATACTTTGGACGTTTACTGCGAAAAATTATCTGGAGTTTCCTATATTTTTAATACTAAGCATTTTTATGGATAATTTTGTTATATTTTCTTCACAAACTAATTAAATGGAAGATTCACCCTCACTTTCATCGCAAAAATAAATTTTTAATCAGAATTACAACTGTTATGAAATTTAATAATGCAGTTCATCCTTAAAATTGCAAGTAATAATTAACTATTATTCAAGTATTTACATAGAATGCAAAAATAAATCATATAGTTAGAAATTGTATGAGATAGAAGTATTTTACATTAATACTGATGTTTATTGTATACTCCATTTTTCTCAAGCTTACTATAAAAACTAAATCTTCGAATATAAAAATTTATCAATATTAAATTTTGTCTATTTTATACCATACAAAATACAAGAAGCTTTTTAATCCATGAATAAATGATTAAAATTTAATTTCATCTATTTAAAAATAATAATATTATTTTCTAATTTAGTCCTATCCTTCTATAGATTTTAATTTCGACAGTAGAAAAAATATCAAGTTAATAAGTAATTTTTCAAACATCTGAAGCAGATGTTTTCAGTTGCTTTACTTTTGTTTGTTTTTCTGTGACTTTTGCAAGAAGTTCAAATGATTATTTGGACATCTGATGTGGCAACAGCAATACGATATTTGCATACCTTCTTTCAAAACTCTCGTCTTTTTTAAATAAAATTTATTTTTGTTATTTTGAATTAATATTCATCTGCTTATTTGATCTTTTGAGCCATCATGAACGTGAATGGGTGAAAGGTCAGCCATTTAGAATTCATTATTCAATTATTATTATTCATATACAGTCCTCAAAAGAAATGAGAATGTTAAGTACGAAGAGTTCTTCAACATTTCTGCATACGATTTCAAACGCTTAACTTGTCAAGATGGTTGAAATGGGAAAGCCATCGGTACGCGCCTGCGTAAGTATATTTTTACAAGTTTTTTAAAACCTTTGTTTAATTAGATCAATTGTAATAACTAAAAATTATAAGTAAGAATTCCACTAAATGAAATGAATAATTAAAATTATAAATGTATTTGAATTTATCCGGTTTGGAATGCATCGAACTTACTCGAAAATAAATAGCATTCTAAGATTTAATTTGAGAAATGGTCCTATTATATTATCTATAATTAAGCTATTAGTTTTTTACCTCTTTTCATTTAATCTCACAAAAGCCTTGCAATTTTTTTTTTTTAAAAGCTTTGTTTCGAGATTTTAATGAATTCTCTTTGAATCAGACCAATTCATAGCAAATTTTTTAGAAATCTATCTCTCTTTCTCAATCTGTGTATGAACGTTACCATTTCATAAATGAATAAATAACCAACTGATCAAGTGAATTTTCGTATGTGATCTTTGCATGTATCATATTTTGGACAAAGTTTGTCAAACATGGACTTTTTAATTTAATATTTGGAAATACCAAGCTTCGCTCGGTAGAATTTTTTTTTTCTTTTTTGTAAAATTGTTGGTGTTGGGGGAGATATTCAGATATAAATTCATACTGATTGCAAATGAATATTTTTTACATATGAACTGGTCTTACCTACAATATGAACTGGTTGTTTTAATCATGAAAAATCATGAATGCAAATATTTTGGCATGCTTTTCGAAACAATCTGCTATATATTAAAGTATTCATTTTTCAACTTATCTATCCTTATTTATATTTTTGAGGTTATACTCAATATTATCATGATAGAATGGGGTACCAGGTGATGTTATGACATTGTCAGCATAAGAACAGATAAAAAAGAAAGGTTCTAATTCTTAGTTATGAAAAAACGTGTGTATGTTTGTGTGCGTAAAATGCGTTTCTAAAGGAAATGCACTTACAGTGGCTCAAAAAACTGAGGGTACACCTTACTTTTACTTGATAAATCTGATTTTCAATAGAAATCGTACATTGTCGAGAAGTGAAAATCGGTTTTTATTTTTACGCATAACAAAGGGTTTAATTTGGAGTTAAAATAAAGAATATTCAACGAAAAACTTCTAATTTAAAAGTTTCAAAAGCATTTTAAATAAGCATACTCAGAATTATGGGCCAAAAGATTGGGACTACACCAATGAAATTTTTGCAAACTCTCTCATAGAAAAAAAGTGTAACTGTTAAGTTGCATCGATTTTGGCTCTTATAATATCCTCTAAACGTCATATTACCGATTCAACATACTTTTGGTGGTTCTGCAGATATTTTACCCCCTTTTTCTGGCAACATTTGTTTTCAAGGTGTTTTGTCTCTAATTTTGTGTTTTTGAACTACTATTTCGAATGTGCACTGTAGATATTCAATGGCATTGATGTCAGGATACTATGGTGGTGTGTGTGACTGCCGTTTACAATGAAAAAGACACCGTATTTTGCCGTTATGTGCATTCTATTTGTAATTTGAAAATAAAATTTCCATCTAAACCCAAATTTTAAGCACTTTTCTTTAGATTATTGCGATCAGATGGTTCATCCAACTTGATGCAAAAACTTTTTAAATCATAGGCAGGGCTGTAATGCTGAAATTGTGCGAAATGCCATTAGACAAGATGGATACAAAAGTCACATTGTTAAAGAGAAACCTTCATCAGCTTGCAAAATTCAGAAAAAGCATTTGAATTTTCCCATTACTTATTAATTGGAGACCAATCACTTTGGAAGAAAGTTATGCTTAGTGAAGGAAAAAAACATTTTTTGTAGTGATAGCGGTTGCACAGGAAAGAGAAAACCTAATATTGTTTTGAGCCGAAAAATTTACGTCCTACAATTCAACATGGTAGTGACCCATCATGATATGAGGTTGCATTCTTCATTTGAAAGTAGGAAATTTAATTCTTATAGAAGGCCTTATAAACCATTGCGTATACTTGAATATACTTCGCAGCAATCTAAAAAAGGCTCAAAATTTGGGTTTAGATGGACATTTTATTTTCCAGTAGGGCAACCCAAAACAGAATGCACATAACATCAAAATATATTATCTTTTTCATTGTAAACAGCACCATCATAGTATCCTGACATCAAAGGCATTGAATATCTGCGGGCCACATTCGAAATAATGGTCCCAAAACACAAAATTAGTAACAAACCTCATTTAAAACAAATATAGCCAGAAAAAAAGGTTAAAATATCTTTAAAACCATCCAAAAGTTGGTTGAATTGGTACTATGACGTTTAGAGGATATTATAAAAGCCAAAATCGATGCAACTTGAAGTAACAATTACACTTTGTTTCTATGCGACAGTTTGAAAAAAAATTATTGGTTGAGTCTTAATTTTTTGAGACAAATTTCTGCATATGCTTATTGAAAATGCTTTGAAACTTTTCAATTTAGAAGTTTTTCGTTGATTTTTACTTTATAAAATTTGGCGTATCGTTTTCTATCGGAGTTTTAGATTTATATAAAATTTTTAACCAACGCCATCAGTTAGTTGACAATCTGTTTGTGTGACTATTAGTGATAGAAAATTAATATAAAATTTAATAATTAAAAATAAAATTGCATAAAGGAAATTTGGTGTATGAGAAAGATATAAAATTATACATGGATGAGAAGTTTCTTACCACGTTAATAAAAAAGTTATCTAGAAGATTCTTTTCATTAAAGACGTTATTTTACTTGGAACATGGTGAAAAAAGTGTTTTTTATATTAGCGGGAACCCAAAAGCTGCCAAATTTCAATGTTGGGTTTTATTTTTCATTTTTGCCATTCTGAAACACAAGAATTATTATTACGAATTGCAAATTATTGGTAAATTTGGAAGGTTTTTCTGTGAGATTTTGTTGGCTGAAATGTATCAGTGTAAATAAAGGAAAGTTATAGTTTTCAATATAAAGACATATAATTTTTTATTCAATAGCTGTAATCAAACAACCTCATCAAAACTTTTCAAGAAAGCCTCCTTTTATTTCTGAAAGAATAATATTTTTTTCAAAAGGGTAGTTAAAAAAAGGTACAAAATATAATCTAAAAGACAGTTTACGACAATTATTGTTTTAACAATTGTTTCTTAGCTGTAAGCAATCTTCAGACAATTTTTTTTACATTACTATCTCTTTAAACACGAATTTAATCTCGAAATTCTTCTTTCTGAAACATTCGTCACTAAAAGGCCATTATAAATTTCTAAAAATAGTAGACAGTCATTTTTTTACGTTTGATTTCAAAATTCTGTATTCATTCTTTTAAAAAAATTTATTGCATACTTAGATGCTACCAAAACACATTAGCAAATGCCGAAAGATAAATTTTAAATTTCATTATCATTATCTTTAGAATAGCTCTTTTAATTTTTTTTTTTTTGCAACGAAGGGTGGATGTACTTTTAAATCAAAGTTCTTTTATCGCAATCTTTATCTTCCGTTTGTTTCTGATGAAGCTTGATTCTGCTTTCTTGATTATTCGCTTTTCGTGACTCATTAGCCATTCCAGGAAAATAAACAGCTTTCATACCAACGTAGTACAATACACAACTTCTCATCCTTTTTAACCGCAAAATGAAAGGGTTCAGTATGTTGTGCTTTACCATCCCATTCACGGTGAGTA
>JAPMOQ010022550.1:410164-426455 GCA_026543055.1 Argiope trifasciata
CTACAAAATTCCGTACCAAATTTGACACGTTTAAATCACAGCACTTCTGAATTATTATTATATATTGATTTTGACGATCTTGATTTTCTTATCATTTTAACTTACATTCAAAAAGGCGAACAGATGAACATCCTCTGAACAGATTTTACTCAAAGTTTAACCGAAACCTACAGTTTCAGTGTAAAGACCGTATACTATATTTCTTCTTGGTCAAAATGTTTTTGAATTATCTCTTACGCAAACAGCCATGCAGACATTTTCCAAAAATCTGCTATTCTGACCGAAAGGTCTAAAACGTGGAGATAAATCAAAATCTCGATTAGTTTAGTTTTAGTTATATTAATGTACCGTTTAAAGCAACACGAGGGCTATTTTGGGACGGGCCTGGAAATTTTGAACCACGGTCAGATGACGAGGACGACACCTGAAGTAGCACCCCCCTCTCCACGCCACACCACACCAGAGGGAGGACGTTTGGCCTGACAGATTTAACGTGCAAGAGACCCCCTCACACGACGGATCTTCGGTGGAGTCGAGTCTTGAACCTGAAACCCTCCGGTCACGAAGCTGAGGCCTTACCACCAGGCCACCATGGCAAATATCAAAATCTCGCGTTCACTTTTTTTTTTTTTGACGATTACAATACCTTCTCTTTACTTCGCATTTAAGAAAGGGAAAAAAATGTGTTTTTAAAAAAAATTATTTTTATTATGTGTCATAACGTGTTACATGATAGGAAATGATAATAAATCTTGAAAAGTAGTAGCATTCGGTTTCACAAAAAAATGTTCATTAATTTTTATCGAATTAAACAACTTATATTTAAAAATAATTTATGGCATTATCTTCAGACTTATTGACTTCTAAGATCGAAATTCAATTATTATTTGACACTGCTTAATATCAAATATTAAAGAAAAAATGGAAAATATTGAGGAAAAAAAAACATTTGCAGTTGAAGAATTTAAAGAGATAATATTCGCTCTTTTTTTAGAAAAAAAAAAGGGTGGGGAGCTTTTTCCAAATTAAAAAATTGACCTATCACGAATTATTTATGGTTGAGTTTTCAAAAAATTTCATATTCTGATCTATTACCTTGAAATCACCAGAATGAAGGTTCGAAATTTGTAAGACAGCTATTGAGTTAAATATGTTAATATTGTTAACTGAATATGGCTGGTTTGAAGAGAAACAATTTGATTAAATAAAAAAACCATTTTACCGATCATGATAATTTGTGAGTAAAAGCTATTCTACTAAATCATAAGGCTTTAGTACACGTTTTAAAGTAGCATACGTATTAGAGAAAAGTCAGTGAATGCTTGACTGAAAGCAACAACTGCACATTCTACTTCTTAACCAATTCCAGTTTTTGCTCTTTCTAAAAATGTGCTTTCGAAGTCATAAATATTTACTCCTCATAAAACTCAATCATTTTAAAAAAATGTTTATTTCTCGTCTTTTCTTCACAAAATCGGTGAAAGATTGGTTATAAATCTCTCCAAACTGAAGATATTCAACACGCATGACAGTTCAAATGTGATGTTTCTCTAAATGAAATGTATATTTTCATCGATAAGCAATAAAATGTAATATTTGGAATAGTTGAAAATTGGTTATAAAATAAATAATGATGCAATAAATATAGTTTTATATAATTTTAAATTTAATGTTTTGACATCAGTTTTTTACTGTGATCAAAAATCAAAATAAACTTTCCCAATTACCCTGGTGTCTCTGAGGGTGCAGGAAACAGGCCGGAGTAATTATGAAAGGTACTATAAGTGATATTAGTTAATAATTAAATCAACTGAATTCCTCCAAAACACTTTCGTAAATATTAAGATCTGTTCTCCATATCTCACGATCATTTCAAATCCAAAACATTATTTTAAAAACTCTTAAACATTATATATTTAAAATATTTTAAATTAAAATATGTTAAATACATAATCCATTTAATTTAAAGTAGAAACCAAATGAAATTTATATAAAAATCTAAAAGAAAGCTGTAAAACTGGGAAACATTTTTAATTTGACCAGACACTTAGAAAAATCGCAATACATTTCGTAAATGATGCATCCAAATGATAAAAGTGGATTGAATATAATCATATGAAAATATTATCTGTAACATTCTATTAAGACATGACTGCGAAATTCCTTCTTAATGAATTAAATAACTTTTTCCCCGACCTAAAATGTGGTTCCCAGTTAAATTATGTTGTGTACACATCAGCGACTGGTACAATTGACATTTTGAAGCAAATACAATAATATCCTGTGTTTATGAAATTAAATTTTCTTGATCTTCAACCTCAATAGATTTGTTCGATATCGGAGCCATTATATCCATTTGATGAATTGTTTTAGTCTAGTAGTTTTACATGTGAAGGAAATTTTTAAATAACACAAAGGGAAAATGTTCACAACTACGGAGGAAAAACATATAAAAGTTTTTCCCATTCCATGCCATTATTTTGCTGAATAGCTCAATTCTGCTCATTTCTGAATCGCTTCTAAATTACGAAACGAAAGCGAAACGTTCAGAATGTATCTTATAAACGCATTCTCCAATCACAAGTTTTTCTGGCCAATTGATTGTGTGTTTCAGTCTTCAACTGCCTGTGTTTACTCGGAAAGTTTATTTTACGTTACTTATCTCCTTAACGGGTCAAAGATCCTTTTATCAATCAGCTGCCTCTACATTCTTTTAAGTTTGATAAGGTTTGTAGACCTTTTCGAATATTCCAAAATAGAATTCTAGGGAATAAAATTGGAAGATTTATAGTTAACTTGTTAAATAATTAACAGGATTCTGGTAAGTTCAATCAATAGCAACATAGCAGTTGGCGTCATAAAGTGTTGTCAAGATTTTAATTACGAATCGCCTCTACATTTTTATTAGGAGTTTCGACAAGTGCTAACCCGTGGTTATCAATTTTGAGGACTTTTTTAGTCTAAACAACGTCATAAGAAGATGATTTTAATTGACCTACTTCTGATGCTGTTGAAAAAACTCACGCCAAAGAGGTCAATTGGAAGACTTATTCTTTATCAAATTGTATGGACTGCAGCAGTAACTGTTCGATATCTCGGCTATCGTGGAATGATATGAGCTTGTAACCAAGTTCATTAGATATTTGAGCACTTGATATCGACTCCTCCAGTGTGGTTGTAGCGCTATTAATCGTATCTCTATGAAAGAGAACTCCATGTCTTCTGTTTTTGTCATTATAATGTTTCAAACTGATGCCAAACTAACGTGACTTTTTTCGATGCAAAGTAATAGGTTTCATTGACGGGAAAAATGAACCCGTGTCTGCAATTTTTCTCTTCAATACGATTTAAAATCCAGCTGATTTCACTTTAGATTGTAATTCGGCTTAGTAACAAATGGTGAATTTACTCTGTATGGACAGTCAAAACTATTTTTAAATTGGAATTTTAAGTCATGTAATTTTTAATGTAGTAAATAATTTGAAAATGTTTTCGCTTTATAGTACTATCTTGTTTATTTTTGTATCTCCCTTTGAAAAAGTTGTAATAAAGGGACAATTTTCAAAAAAGTTATTTTTAAATTTCCTTTTCATAAAATAAATGTATAAATTTGTAAAATTGTTATTCCTACTTTATCCTTATATATATTACAAATATTAATAATTTTTCTATGCGTTTTATTTTTAATATTTTTGTTTTTTCATTCAGTGATAAGAGTTTCTAATTAATTTTAAATATTTGTCATTAAGTGAATTTTTTTAATTATTTTAATAGCTTTTTATATGAGATTACTTTGCGATTAATTGGAACAATTTTTTATCATTGAAATTTAATTGAATTTTTTAAGAATGTCATTGGTTTTTCTTTTATAAAATTGAATGTTTTAATTATTTCTACTTTCAATACTTCTATCAAAGTAAGATTTTTTTTACTTACATAATTTTTAAAATGAGCGAAATTCATTCTGTTTCTCTAACAAACCTTTTTCTTAGGAGTTATTGACTAATTTTGCTTACATTCCAGTTCAATTAATCTTAAAAAATCTCTTTAAGGTAATTTATACTGAGTTTGATAAAAAGTTGAATCCCCTTATGTTTATCAATCGAATCTCAATGCATTTCAAAAGTGATTCAAAGCTGACATTTTTATATTCATATTTTTAATTCTACTACAAATGTCGATTCGAAAATTAAGATCAAATTCAAATTCATAGTATTCTGTTTTCTTAAATTTACTAAGTGCATCATTTTCTGTTTCTTATAGTATAAAAGGATGGTCCGGTTACCCTACATTTTTATTTAGCTTTAAATATTTCGTGATTGTAAAGATAAAATTTCTGTAATCGATTTTACACTCTCTTTTTAATAAGCACAACTTGCATCTTGGATGTGTGTACACAACTACTCTCATATTTTATAAACCTAAACAATGTAATAATGTACTAATTATAATATTATCAGAATTTAATTATTGATGAATCCATTAAAGAAATTAAATTTGGATTCCATTTTGATGGCTCCATCTGGTTGTGATTTTAGAAAAAATAATGTATTCCAAAATTTTATATAATTCATAGTAATAAAATAAAAAATTTTAAAAAAGAAAAGAAACAATTAAAATAAAAAAAAATTAAACTTTTATGCACAATAATAAAAATATGTTACATTAAGTAATTTAATAAAGTAATGCTAGTTGCACCTTTTTGTTGCATTATTAATAAGACAGTCTATAGCTTTAATAAAATTACAAACTAATATTCGTCTGTCTGTGTAAAATATATTTGTCAGTCTGTAAAGGAATGTTTGTTTGTACTACTACTGTGCAGGATACTCGTTGGATCAACAGCTAACAAATTCTTCACAGTAAACAACGAAAATGAGGAATTTTTTTTTTGACATTTTAATGATTAGAAATTAAAACAGGCTTTGGATATTTTTTACGATTGTTTACGATTTATTTGTTATTATACAAAAATAATTTTACCATCTAAAATTTCAAGAAATCCTTATTCTAATGGTATCAATTTCGTTGATAGAGAAATATTTCTTTAATTGTAACATATTAACAAAATTTAATTTCATTCGCAACAAACTTTTTTATTGTAGTAATAAAATTCAAACAATCATATTTTCTGTAAATGTTTTCTGGTGCGTTTTCCAATTATTCTAAAGTTAAAGCGGAGATAAATAGTACATACTAAGCGTGTTTTTTTTGGGGGGGAGGGGGTGAATAAATAAGCAAAGTTGAACTAGACAGTTTTAATTGATAATTAATTCAATACATTTTTAAGCACTATTAATTCATAAATTCATAATTCTTCTTTAATAATTCCGAATTAACATATTCGATGCTGAGAAAAATTTGAACTTTTAAAAAATAGGTTTCAAAAATTTACTAGCTCAGGCAATCAATAAGTTTTCGAATGATTTTATATTTCAAAATACCCCAAATAATACACTTGAAATTCAAATGCATACATTTTCCATTTTGAAACGGTTTTGCGAAATAGAAAGCAGATTTTGTTTTTATTTTGGCATAATGGCCAACTCATTATTCAAAATTAAGCAATTAAATAAAAACATCATAATTCTTCTTTTTATTTATTGATGTTTATTTAACTGTTTAAACTGGGTCAAAGCCAGTGAAGACCAGACTATTAATGAAGTAATGTTTTGAAATCATCGGCGAAAATAAATTTCATAATATAGAAAAAATATAGCCATCTCTTATATGCATTTCCATATGGGAATAATAATGATGAATTAGAAAACTTAATTGCTCAGTTTTGGTTTTATATATACATTCGTTAAATGAAGGAATTTTTATACACCCTATTTGATGTGCAAATTTAGAATCTGTATTATATGCAGTTATAAAATATAAAACATTTTTTTAGTATTGGGGAACAACTTTGATATACACCCCCAAATTGGAAATTTGGCGACTTTTTTTTCTCGCCAAGCAAAATACCTGTTTTGGGCGCCTTTTTTTTCTTGCCAAGATGGATTCTCGCTAAACACAAATAATTAATCCTACCTAAAAAGCAACCCTAAAAAGTCCGTGGGGAGTGCCAGATTTGGCGCGTAATTTTTGGGGGTGTATATCAAAGTTGTACCAGTATTGGAGATCAAAAAGATATTTAAGTGGTAATTTCATTCCCTAGATTAATTCTAATCTTAGAAGATTTGCTTATTGAATTAGGATTTAATTATTTTGTTGTTGTTGTTTTCAATAAAATGTATCGCTTTAATTACTTACACTAAAATTATACTTTGAAACATTTTTCAATGCAGAATGTAATTTTTCACTTCTCCTCCTGTACGTGCGCCCATTTTCAGCATAGCAAATGATAAAAATACTATCATTATAACTAACATAATAATATAATAGTTGCATATTTTAAGCCAAATGACTGGGAGTTTGAAAAAAAAAATTTGTTAATATATATCTATACTTATAATAAAGCTCAATGTGTGTGTGTGTGTGCGTGTGTGCGTGTGTGTGTGTGTGTGCGTGTGTGCGTGTGTGCGTGTGTGTGTGTGTTGGCGCTCTACAGGCCAGACCGTTGGACCTACAGCTACCAAATTTGGTACATGTATACCTTGGAGGTCGGGAATGTGCACTTCGGAGCCCTTTTTTCGAATTTTTAATTATAATTTGAATTAATTAAAATTTAAGCGAAATTTCGACGTTTTTCCGCTATAACTTCCAAAATTATTATCGGACCAACATGAATTTAACATCAATTTAAAGATTAAAAAAAAAGCTTTCTAATGGTATCAGTGTTTTAATGTATAACTCAAGCTTCTATTTTTAACGAATTTTTAAAGAAATATTTTAACCGTTTTTTTAGCACGTGACAGGATAAAATAAAATAAAACAATGCCGGAAATTCAAATAAAAAACTATCATCGCTAATCAAATCTAAAGAAATACAACTTTCAGCACGTGACTGGATAAAATAACAAAAATATAAAATGTGATATCTTCTAAAAAAATAAATGCAAGGCAAAGGATTCTAAGGAATCGTTTGCAATATTTATATCATTAATTCCATAAATTATCTTTATTTACGGTAAACCTGGATGAATTTAGACAGGGTATGCATTGAAATTCCGACTTAATGGCATATTTCTATAATCGTTTGCAATATCGGTATCATTAATTCAATAATTTTTTCCTTTTTTCTCTTTCTTTAAAAAACATATTTAACATTTTGGCAATATCACCGAAAAAAACCGAAAATATTTTGGAAGCATAATCGATAAATTATTAGAGCATTAAACTCAAAAGGTTTTTCCGAATAAAGTTACCGACTCTTTAACAACTAATAACTGAATCTTTTAACTTAAACTATTTCTTAAATTTTGTCTAAAAAATATATGATTTAATTGGAAATTTTAGAACACATTACTCATGGCGAACCAGCTGGTCGCCAAAGGCGGCTAGTATTGTATAAAATGAAGTCTCATGGTATGAAAGTCTGTATGTTTAAACCAAAAAACATTCGGGAAGTACTTACCTGATATTAGAGACATTCTCACCAATTGTAGGGCATTTATTGAGGAAGGTTTTAGTATACTGAAATCATATCATGATTGAAAAAGGAATATCATAATTGAGATTTTTATTATTTTCCAACTACCGGCATGTAATAAACAGAATAATCTCGTCTTTTTTATTTATCCTCACATGTACGAAAACCTCAAATCGCGCGTGCGCAAGAGCTGCGGTATGCACATGCGATACATTTCTTTGTTTACATCTGATTTTAAACAGCGATTTAAACCTCATTATGCCAATTAAAGGAAATCCAACCTTGGATGGAGCAAATTGAAATGTTTTTCTCGTGGACAATTTTGTGCGGCACTTTCTGGAATTTCATCTTAACAATATCTTTTTGTCTTGGCACCATGAGGAAAAATTGCTAGTATAGTTTACAAAAGCAAATATTATGAAGCAAGTTGAACTTTATTTTCATATCAGATTATACAGGGTTGATAAACAAGTATGGAACAGTGGGCAGAATGGCTTATTTGTATATTTTTAAATTTTAAAACAACTTTTTTATTGTATATTTTTAGTGAATTGTGTCATCTATAAATAAATTACATTTTTTTTTACCTTTTTACCAGTCAAAATATTTCTGAATGTCTACTATAAAAAAATTGTTATTTTTTATTTCCGAACATATTTTTATGTTTGTTTGATTTTGTTTGATATGTTCGTGTCATATTTGTGGAGGCTAGATTTAAGTTTTAAACTAATTTTTCCTCTTCGATATTATGTCACGGGCAACGCTGTGCTGGGGCTACTTGTGTATAATTTTAAAACAAATTACCCAAGTCAGTTCATACACATCTTCAATATATTGCTAAAAATGGCTAAGTGGGAAGAAAAAATGAATTAATGAATTCTTATTCTTTTAAATTATCTTCTAGTCGTAGCATAAGAAAATATTATTAGGCAATAAATATATATATGCATGACATATTAATTTATGGATTTTTTGTTTGCTTTTGTAGCGATGATATTTTGAAACAAGAAAACATTTACTAACTACTTTTTCTTTTTTTTCAATCTCCATGCTTCTGTTTATTCATTTAAAAAAATACACATTTAAAAAAACCTATAATTGCAAAATGCATTATAAAATAAACATCAAACACATTAAAAATCAAAACTATAAATAGTGAATCCCAAAAGCATTTTAAAAAAAATTCGGGTGCTCAAAAAATGTTTAGAGTTAATCTAAAAGCATTAAAAAAGCATTTTAAGAAGAATTATGAATCATAAGAGCAATTTAATATTCAATTTTGAAAACACATTAGAAATTAATCCATTTTTATTTTCCACGTTCTATAAAATCTCGAGAACGAAATTTTTAATAAGTATTATACTTTCCCTTTTCAGCGAATTAAAAATACAGCAACATATTTTTAATTCGCTGAAAATTAAAAATACAGCAACAGTGAATTTAAGATACAGATAGACATATATAGCTCCAATTTTTTTATTCACTTGTTCATTTACCAAAGTATCAAACACGAAATTTGTGAAAATTATTATACTTCCTTTTTGTGTACTTCCTCGTCAATGAATTAAAAATGCAACATGTGCTTTTTTAACGCAAGGGTAGACAAGCATGATTTCAATTCCTTAATGCATTTATTTATCAAAATCTCGAGAGAAAAAAATTGCTGACCACAATACTTTTTTATGCTTCATATGCAATAAATTAAAAATGTGTTAAGCAGCTTTTTTAATTCACAGACTGATTGTGGCTACCGAATGTAAATTTCAAGAAGAAAAGAATCTCAGCAGTTAGCTAATATTCACGTCCCGTTTTAAAGCAACATTAGGGTTATTTTGGGACGGACCTAGTCACTTTGAATCAGGGTTAGATGACGAGGACGACACCTGAACTAACATACCCTCTCCACACCAGCGGGAGGACGTTTGGCAGGATGGATTTAAGGGGCAACAGACTCTCTAACACGACGTTTTCTCTATGGAATTGGATCTCAAACCTGAAACCCTCCGGTTCCGAAGCCAAGACCTTACTACCAGGGCAAAACGTCCATAGAAGTTCAACAGAGATTTTAAATACTCATAAGATTATGCATAAAGTACAGCATTACAGTTAGCAATTAATTTACACATGAAATAAGGAACAGTGTAGTATCATTCCACACACCACACTACTCTTCCTCGATATCGTAGCAACACCTTTACATGTATATATATTTATCTTTTGACGTTTCTATTAGCATCTTGCTTCATTTCTTTCACCTGTACTAACATGAAAAGATCATCTTAATTCCTTTTACCTTTTCATATATGAATTATTGAGAAAGTATAGTAATCGTCAAAGAAATCGAACTCGAAATTTTGATGAATCTCCACATTTTAGACCTCCTTGAGTTCAAAAAGTGCACTTTTATATATAAAAAAAGTCTGTCTATCTGTCTGTCACAAAGACAAGACTTTTTAAGCTAGATGGTTGAAATTTGATATATCGTTTTACACCAATGTTGCAGATTTCTGTCAAATTTTGTGTAAAATCTGTTCAGAAAAAATCCGTTTGTCGAGATGTTCGAATATAAATATTACTTCTTGCATACAGCCGACCACCGCGCTACCACTAAACGTAGCGTATCGACAGGAATATAAATTAACACTATAATTACAAAACTAAATGAGTTGGATGAATTTCGATTTTCAATCTTATAGACATCAATCAAATTTTGAACCAAATTCAGCACGGGGTAACTGTCTGTCGGTATGTTCTTTCACAAACATGCAAATGCGATAATACTAAAACACAAATATTTAAATATATCGAATTTAGTAAGGGATTTTGGGACTATAAGTACAGTTTTGTGTAGCCGTTTTTGTTTTAATTTTTTGAGGAAAACGTGTCTGAAACACAAATTCGTTTATAGGATACTATTAACCACATGTCAAGGATTAATAGCCAAAGATCATAAGATACATTTATTAAAAATTCTAAATTCATTCCAAATGTTAATATTTTGTAACTAATGAGCACACCAATGTCATATAAGACGTTCTCTGACATTTCAAGCTTATTAAAGGCCTTGCGAGAAAATTTTCAGGAAACAA
Organism: Argiope trifasciata; assembly: GCA_026543055.1. Lineage (NCBI taxonomy): Eukaryota > Metazoa > Arthropoda > Arachnida > Araneae > Araneidae > Argiope > Argiope trifasciata. The sequence goes on from JAPMOQ010022550.1 coordinate 420,791, forward strand.
CTCCGAGTTTTTTCGGTCGAGATGGATCAAAATCTCGATATTAAAGGTTTCGATCACAATAATTCTTCACATACGAAAAATTCAAAACCGCTTCACTTGATTTTTTACACATAGGCCACAAATATTATTGCAGTAACTTAATTCATTTTGTGTGGTAGAGATTTATAAAAATATCGATAATGTAATTTTTGAAGTACATATATATATACTTCCTTTGAATTTATCGTGCATGATAAATTAAAATATATTATAAGCCTTTTTAACTCACAAACAGACAGCAGGAAATTCAATTTTTTACCCATTTTTCTTTCTCTAGATTCTTTATAATCAAGGAACTTTTCAAAAAATATAATTCTCCCTTTTTGTATACATCTTCTACAATAGATTAAAAACTCTTCAAATGGATAATATTTTCAAAAAAACTAACGAATATTTTGTGCTTCTCTAAAGACTTCAGGATGAATTTCCATTTCGGTCTTTATGCTGATAAAAGCAGAGGAGTTACATAATAGGCCTGGATGCAAATTATGTTATTCGTAATTTATTCCGCGGGCGTTCTCCTATGGCATACTTCGTGGCACGTTTCTGAAACACGGTTTATCACCTGCCTTGACCGACGAGTGCAAATAAAGGTTAACATTCCCTCTTTTCTCTTTCTCTCTGTGAAAACAGACAAAAGTCGTACACGTTTTTATCACGTGCTTGTTTTTTTTATCTACATAAGTAAATCAATTCGTAATAGTTTTTCTTTTAATTTAGAAAGCTGTTTGTTTTAAATGTTTTTTTTTTCATATAAAGTTGTAATTAAATTAGCGTAACATAATTAAAATGCAAAAAAAAAGTTTCTGAACCTCGATGTCAAAAGATCTACAGCACGCCTGTCCAACTCAAGTGCTAAAAAGGGTCAAATAAACAGATTCAAATTTTATGTGGGTCGGAAAAAAAATAATAGACATTTTTTTCTTTGATAACAGCTGTCTAATTTTTGTGAAATAATTAAGTGATTGCATTCATGATTAGAGACTACGTGATTTGACTCAATGACTGCTCTCGCAGTGATTGCATTCAAAACTAAAATCAACGGTGAATTTCAATAATTGTGGATTTCATTTCTTTTCATTTGAAACAAATTAATTGATCTTCAAGAAATACAAATGATTTCTTATACCAAGTTTAGAGTGTTTTTCAAAATTGCGCATCAAATATTTGAAAGGTCCATGTTTCTAAACTCAGTGAAATTTTACGTTGAAATCTAAACATGAATGAATCTCTCAATTACTTCGGTTTGTAGATTAGTAGGTACTCGGTTTGTAGATTAGTAGGTAATGATGCTATTGTTAAGAAGTTTTTTTTTTAAAAAATGACATTTTGTTTTTAACAACATGAACTTTGCAAAACCCTTTATTGTTCTGACCTAAAATGAATATAAAGAGTGCTCCAAACTAAAAAAAATCAAAACCAAGAACATAAAAGGAAAGCATATGAGGGCAAAATGTTGGATATATCATCTGTTTTTGAGTAACATGAAATATACAACTGTAACTATTTTGAGTAAAAAATATTTTCTTACATAGTACGTTCATATATATCTCGCTTAAGAATACAATTTAGAAAATTATGAGAGCACTATTATTAAGATAAATGATTAAAAAGATAAGAATACTAATTTTAAAATGAAAATAATGAGTCAAATTTTGGCATTTCCAGATAACAAAAACTATTCAGATTAACGATACAGATCATGTATTATTCGACTCATGATATTTCAATGACGATATATTTGATATTGATAATTCAATATGAATGTTTAAATGATATTGTTCAGTTTAATACTTCCATTTCCTACTTGTTCTCTCATTCGGATATTCGATCAGAACTTCCTTCATTCTACACTTTCCTATTTGCAATTAGATCACGAATACTGCTTCACCTTTAGATGGATTTGCTGCAAAAATAATTAAAAAATATTCTTTTCGGATGTTTAGAAAATCTAAGATATTTTCAGCCCATCATTAATTTCCAATTAAAAAAAGAGACTTTTATTGATATTTCTTTTCAAATTTATTTTCTATGCTGTTGCAAGAATGTATTTCCACAATGTCTCTGATAAATAATCAAAACATTTAAGCCGAAATTTTTTTCTGCCTCTCTAGGTGTACAATTATTAATTCAAGTTCTATTTCTGAGTACTGTAAATGTACCTGTTGTCTGAGTTGTAAATGTACCTGTTAAGAAATATCCAGTTTCCTGATAAATAAGAATAATGTACAACCTTGAAACGCAATAATTTATGCCCTAAATTGAATTTAATTACCTTTGTTTCCAAATACCATTCTTAGAAAAAAAATATGATGTTTTACCATTGCACATTAATTTTGGAAAATATCGATAAAAAAATGTCCTTCTATTATTGTCAATAAATGCATTCAGCTTCTCTCTAATTTCTTTTTGGAAGTTTAATTTTTACTTTAACAACGAGTAAACAGGTAAATAACGACAACATCTGCATTGTTTGTCATCTTGTTTTTGAAATAAACAACTTTACATGCAAACTTCCATGATTTATATTTTCAAGGATTCGACTAGAATAATTTGAATCCATAGACGTATTTGTCTTGAATACAAATTACTTAGATGCAATGTTTATAAAGAAAAGAGCTGTTTTCAATCAGTTTAAGTATGTTGTTGCTTATCTCCCTTGGATTGATCACCAATTCAAACCAAGTAAGAGATGGGGGAAATAGGGGTGCAGTAGTTTTTCAGGGTACAGACCCTTGAGCTTCCGAAAGCAGAAGTCTGACTTTAGCTCATGTGAAGATGACAGTCACATACTACACAACCCCTTTTTACAGGGCGGGATGGGGGGAATATAAAAATTTAAAGAAAAAAAAGAACTGTAATTCAAAGCTTGAGTTAACACGTTGTTCTATAGTGTAATGCTCCCTTTTTATTAACTCTAAACAAACAGCTATAAAAATAATTTTAATAGGGTTGCCAATACTTCATTGCACAAATGGTTGCAAATTCAAATTTTGCATTAATTTTGGGGCATGCTCTATTATAAAGTACCACAATTTCTGCAATGTAATTCAAGAGCCTCCGGAACCATTGTATTAGAACATTGACTAGAGCAAAAATAGATGAAGGAAATATTAACTTAATGAATTTGGTGTTCAAAGTGGTCTTCCTGAAACTTTCTTAATATTTTCTAAAGAAGACATTATTTTCTGCATAAAATTTGGACAAGACAGTGAACGTCATGATGGCTTAGGATTTTATTTTCAATGTCTTTCATATGAGAGTTGTATACTTTTTGCATGATAAAAAAAGCCGGTACTTTTGAGTTAAACTGCACGACATCGTCTAAAAATTATTATTAAATAAAGAATTTTGGTATGTGTGATACATTGTTTTTAGGGAATCAAGCGTGATATTTTTGAAGAATTTTAGGAAGATCAGTCTCTTCCTCGATTTAAAACATAAATACTAGAAGATTAAATACGTAATTTGGACCAATTGAAAACAAAATTTGACGCTGATCTACACTTTAAATGAAAAGAACACACACACACCGGGGGATCTTTCTAACACATAGGGTAAAGAATAACCATGCCCAAATCAGGACTCGAGCTCGTTTTCCCCCAGATGACAGGGAAAACGCGGCAATCCTATTCTAGGACCACCTTCAAGTTTAAATATGGAAAGAATAAAAGATAATTGTCTGAAACATTCAAATGCGTTAATAATCGATCTTTTTCTATATCTGATAAGAACTTTTTTAAAACTACATTTTGTGATTTTAGAATCGAAATGTTCATTGCAATAAACAGATAATCCCCAGTCAGCAGATACTCATTTCAGTATTAATATATTTCCAGTCTATTAGGTTTTTCAATACAAATTTTGAATATAGTAGATAAAGAATAATATCCCAGAAGACCTAATGCAATGTGCACAGTCAGTGATAGCGATGTTTGACTGTAACCACCAAAATTCAAAGAAGATAACAAGAATCACAAAAATTATTATAAATAACTCATATTAAATTAAGATGGCAAAATATTATACAATTAAATAATACTCCCCTGAAAAGAAAATTACTTTACTAAAAATATATTTGAAAATAACATAAAACAGATCATAATATTTTATAATCTACAAAAAACAGTGGAAAAATCTCAACTAGTGAAAAGCCATATTACTGACTCTCCATCCCACCCTAAGGTACTCAGAAATAAATACTGAATGACATGACCGTCGCAACAGCAACACTGGCGGGAACAGTAGTTAAGTCTTAAGGGCCATCGCCGAACACGGGAAGTCAGATGTTGTTGTCGTGGCAGTGTTTTTCACGGAAAGGGGGTGCAGTAGCTTCTGAGGGTAAAGACCCCTGAGCACCCAGAGGGCAGAAGTCTGACTTCTAGCTCACACACACACGACACGACCCTTTTTAGGGGGTGGTCGAATTCATTCATACATTCATTCATCCATCAGCAAGTCGGAATTTAGATCCAAATCAGAGACCGACTCGTCCCTGATTCAGTACCCCCAGAGGTATCGTTTTGTTATGGGAACTTGGAGGACTTTGCAGTCTCGACATATTTAACGTGCCCCAACTGCCATTAGCCAACACGGCGGTCTTTGGCCAAGACGAGGACAGAACCCGCGACCTTTCGGTTACGAGACTGACGCTCTACCAACCAGGCTACCGCGGCCCTGGGAAGTCAGATCCTCCATTTATATTGTTCCCACCGGATTGGCGAGAGTCAACCATCATGCCGGAAGCGTCTCATCCCCGATTACGAGGTGCCCTCTGAGGGTCACAACCCGTGAAAAACAACCGACTGCGTTCGAAGAAAAAAATTTCAAATAATTGATTTTTTAAAAACTATTTTTGATTTTTAGATGTATTATCAATTATAAACACTATAAATACAAAAACATTATTTGAGAATATAATACATTTTGCGAAATAGGAAAATTTGTGGTAAATTTTAGTGGAATTTGACCCAAACGGTTAACAATCTACACAAAGTTTCAACGCAACAATCCTATTTTTCTTTGTACACAAGTTATAGAATATAATGATGAAGGAAATGAACCAAAATCTAAGAAACATTTTGACATGCAAAGAAGTTACGGGTAAAAATATACGTGTGTATGCATTTTTTTTTTTCATAAATTCGCAACTTAATTTTTCTGAAGACACCTATAAATTAAAAAGTATTTCACCAACAATTAAAACTTTTGGTTCATTTCATTGCCTATATTATTTAAAACACACGCTGAAATTTTTATGTAAATACCTCTATTAGTTTTTGGGATATCATGCTAATGGTGGATAATTTTTATGAAAATTAAACTTGAAGTTAAAGACAAATTTTAGTCAAAAAATAAATTTTGCTTAAAATTCCTCTGGATAATAGGTTAGACCTTCCTTTTCTAAGAAAAAACAGTTTTGGAAAAAGAAAAGTCTGAATTACAAGAAATAACACTTTTTAAAAAAAAATCTCCAATGTGGTCGAATACCAGTGTGTTTAACGTAGTCGGATACCTTTAGGTTCCTTGATGTTATTAGTATCACAACAGATACGGCAAATTGCAGACAATGAAATTAATTTATTCATCACTTTCCGTAATAGAGAGAGAGGTAGAAATCGCAAAA
>JAPMOQ010022550.1:441287-465010 GCA_026543055.1 Argiope trifasciata
CCCTCATTGTACTAACTGTGGAGTGATCAATTCTATAGCACATATTCTTACTGAATGTCCTGAATTTTCTTCGGATCGTTTAACTCACTTTCATTCGTCTATTTTAAATTTATGAGACCTAGTGGGTGAGAAACCTCACTCAAAACTTTTTTACTTTTTAAGAGCTATTGGTTTTTTCATAGCGTTTAACATTTTATTTATCTATTTTTCTTGTGCCAAATCATTTTAAAACATAGATCTTCTCAACTTTTGACATATTTTGCAATACATCCTTCTTTCTTTTACACATTTTATAACGGAATTATTTAAATACCCTTGTGGATGGCGCAGCTTGTCCAAAGATGGACCTTGTGCCAATAAAACATACTATACCGCTCATTCATATACAACAAAATTTCCCCGCGAACGAAGTCGCGGGTAATAGCTAATTATTAATATAGCAGAGACACAGATTTTCATTGGAGGCGGTTAATGCTTTATCATTTTCCCGACTTTAAATAATCCAGATATTTAAGTTTTTTTCTACGTACTTTAAAGTTTTCTTCAACACTTAGAACAGTGAAATGCCACTTAGATAAGATATCAACTAGCTGTTAACAGCACAGAAAAAAATAGCAATGAAATTACAAATTTTTAGTCATTTCCGTTGCGTGATGAACTGTCACGTCCGCCTATCAATTCAAAAAAAATGACAGTACCACCTGGTGTTTAGATGACTCAGTCATCTGAAAATGCTTTTCATATATGATTATTTTTGGAGATGATATCATTTTCTCTTTTTAAACTGTCTTCGACAAAACTGAATTTAAGAGGGTCTCCCTTTCTCACTAATGCAGGGATTTTCCAATACTAGAATATGTAACTGTTTTTTTTCCGTTCCGAAAATCAGCGCCAATGCGCCAATATTTGACTGACTTTGATATTGCGCTTTATAAATAGTAGCCAATGACGTATTAAGCAGTTACTTCTAGCATCTAGGCTTAAAGAGAAGCTGCAATCAGGTAGTTTAAAAGAATATTATTTATCTAAGTAAATGAATCAATTTGTAAAAAAAGCAAATTCCGTAAATAATGAGATATAAGGAAAAAATTAATATTTTGCCAAACATTATTAGCAAGATTCACGTATGTTTAATTATTTTTAAATTCTGTTGCAATATTTATAAGACCCGAGGGCCTACTCAAATTACATTACATAAATACATCAATGTTTCCCCCAAAAGCACTTACAGTTTTATAAAGCTACTTAAAAAATTGGCCTAAAATAAACTGACTTAGAAATGTGACGAAATATGAAATTAAATTCGTGAGTTTATAAAAAGAGGGGTTTTATAATGGGAACTGAATGGAACGCAGAATAGTGTAATAAATATACGTAAGGAAACATAAATCCATAATGTACAAAATGGATTGTACATAAATCCAGTGTTGATTATAGTCCAGTGATTGGGAATGCAGGTCCATGACTAGTATCCAAATATGTCCTTACCATGTTGTCACAAATATTTGGTGACATAATAGTGCTAAGAGGTAGTTTTAGCTTATTGACAACTGATGGCATGTTATATTAATGGCAATTATACTTGCCATTAAACGACTTATACTTGCCAATTTTGACAGCCAGATGAAAGCGCCTCAGTTAACCTGAATGTTTATATAATATAGCGTAATTTGTGTTTAGCTTAGTAGTATGATAAAAAAAATCAAGTATGAATTTGAACATCACTTAATTTACTAAATATAAGAATTATTTAAAACAGATCTAGAATAAAAGAATGGAAGAAGTCAAATTTTATTATCTAGTTCGCTAAGTTTTCGTGAATCTTCTTCACATACAAAAGAACAAAATACAAATAGGCCTCTTGAACTAATGTAGTGTTTTTTAAACAACTGCATATGTATACACTCGTGCAGCAACTTGCAGTTAATAAGTTGAGAGATTTGGCCCAAATTTTGGTCTGGTGAGAAATTCTATCCTATTTTATCCAACCAGTTGCAACATATTTTATCCAACCACATTTTAAGGCAACTGCCTAGGACAGCTCAGCTGAGGGAAAATTAGAAATAAACCTATAAAAAACCTTTATTTTCCATGTTAGGAAATAATTAAGATTGTAAAAAAATATAAATTTTGTTAATATTAAAATAATCTCAACATTTAATCAAGTATTATTGATCAGGTTCCTCAATAGACTTTATTACATTCAATTAAGTTATTAGAATATTTATAAATATCGAACCTCTGAATTAAAGATAGAAAACAAACATGAATACCAGGATGTCTCGTATTATAAAAAATAAAGGCATATATTCCCACAAAATTAAAATTTTAAAAAAGATGAATTTAAAATAAATCATTAATAATTTTTTTAAAAAGCGCTAAAATGTAAAAAATTGGTTATCTTACTAAAAGAAGGGCGACCTTATAATATATACTGCTAGGATCCTAAATTACCTTAACCCGATACTGCATTCATCAACCTCACTGGGTTTTGAAGTCATCATCTTACCATTTTACTTATGCGTATGAATTAATAGACAGACTAGCCATTGAATAATTTCGTCTAAAAGATGAAAAAAAAAACCTTTCATCCACAGAGTCAACAATTTTGAGAATAAAACTTCGTACTAAATTTATTTTGATTAGTACATTAAAAAGTCGATTTTTTTGGCTAAATTATGATTTTATTTGAATTTAATATTATTAATGTTTTTTATAAAAACCCTTAGAATTTGTTTTTAAGTCTCTTGTTTCTTGGAAAGTTACAATGATTTTTCTATTATTATTTACGTACGTTTTAATGCTATTTTACATCTTAGATGCAATTTTCTCTATTCTAATCTTATTTAGAATTTTCTTACAAAAAACCTAATAAATTAAATTCGAAAACTATTTTTTAGCCAAATTTGATATAATAATTTTCAATGTGTTCTGCAGTTTCTTAACTGGAAAATAAATAATCTTTTCATTTTAAAGATATTTCATTGTTGCTTTAGCGATTGAAGCCGTAAAAAAAATTGTTACACCCATGTTATATCAGTTGAAAGTATGGATAGAAATGCAGTTTAATTTGAATTCAAGAAATAGATAATGTATTTCTTAAGCTATTTTCAAAATTTTAAACATGCATTTTAAGTATTTATAAACCTCTAAACTGGAAGATTTTTTCTTTATACCTGTTTTTAGCTATAAAAGCCCCTTTTATTAAATTTTCAAAACACTTTTGTCACTTAACTGGTATATTTTGGTTTCATTGATATTTATTCAACCTTTCTTAATGCATATATTCAAAAATATATCTATTTCCAAACGTTTTTCAAAAATTCTTTTTAATTTTTTTTGAATAACCAGAAACGACTAAGTGAATAAGTATAATTACTTTTTTTCCAAGTTTTGGAATGTGGGGAAACGTAGCGAGGCATTATTGAATATTTGAAAATCACATCACTTTTTATATATTTATATGTCGAATCAAAAAGTCAGTAGACAATAAAAAAAGCCAAATCATTTATAAATATTTGTTTCTTCGATGTATCCATATTATAAATAGTAAAAAAATCTGTCCAAAACACTTTATCACCATTAAAAATGTCCACCTCATTTATAGCTCCCAAATAGGATATTATTCAAACAAATCAAATCAATCAAAAGCAGATTAAAATATAAACAGCCACAAAAACTTTTCAAAACTGAATTATCTTTTTACATTCTTAATTCTCTCCGCTCAATGGACAAAGGAACTTCTCAGATAATCTTTACTTTCAAATTTATGTTCGCTTCAAGCAAAGTTAATTTACGCTCGGGAAAGTGAATGGAAAAATAATCTCCATCAATCCCTCTTAAGCACTTTCGAACAGAGGGATTAAAAACGGTGTTGAAATCTTTTTCCATTAATGGCTTGCCCTTTCAAGGGATGACGCCGGACTCATCTCGGAGAATACCTTAATATCTTTGAAACCGGTTTCGAATGCGTAAAATTACTTTACATCTAACAATTGAACGTATACGCTTAAAAAATATCACTCCAAATCTGTCGTAGCATAGTATTCTTGGGTATAACGAGTGCTCCAAAAATTGCAAAGGTAAATGAATCCTCTTTTTACTTTTTTTTCTTCATTGAAACTATAAAATAAGAGTCGCCTTTAATGACTAGTCTGTTCTATAAGAATGCTGGCTTGCTTAATAATTAGATTATTAATATAGAATGCCTTTATTTAAAATTTTTGTTCCTCGTTATTTGACAAGATCGAAAAATATGAATGTTAATGAAATCGATCTGCTTTGAATTACTGCGCGCGTAGATTGAAGAGTTAGAGAAGAACGAATAATCCTAGTTTGGATTTATCGGAAGATAACATTTTTTTTTAATACTGGCAAAAGAAAGTGACTAAATTGTTTGTAAGAAACTAATTTGAACTTATAACAGATAAGTAAAATTATAGTAAAATCAGTTCCATAGACTGTATGTCATAAGCTTTAAAAAATGTATAAAAATTAGAAAAGGAACTATACAGAAATGAAATTTAAATCGATAAACAATTCTTTTTTAGCATTAAATTAATTTAAAAAATCATCTTTGTGTGATATTATTTTCGAAAACTCTGATCAACACCTAAATCTTGCTTATATTTTAATAAATTTTTGGACTTTTGGAAAGTTTGCTGTGGTCTCTCTCTGTCCTTGAAATTTAATCAAAATCTGAAGGAAGGAATGAAGGTATGTTCTCCGGCATATGTTCCAGAATCGCAGTTCTTAGCTTGTTCCGGGTTAACAAAAATCAACATTTCATGAATGCCACAAAATCAAAATCTGAAAAAAGTTGCAAATTTGTATTAAAAACATTCAAAAAAATATTCATTCATTTGTGTGTGTATGTGCGTGTGTTTGTGATTATTTAGATAAATAAAATATTTTTCCACAAGATTTATTATTTTGTACTTGCCATCATAATATAAATAATTTTTAAATGCCCTTTTTGAATATTTAAATTGTACTTTAATGCTTAGTTTAATAAAATATAATACCACATTTTCTGGTTTTTGAGAATTGCATATATACTAATGGAAAAATATCTTCATTGATTAGTATTTGCTATATAAATTCAGTTCAGCTGTAATATGGTTCAGGCTACTTATTGTGATATAATTAATTTTGGTACTCATTTGGTAATTAATTAAAACTTTCCTTTAAAAGATTGCATCGATTCAAGAGTGATTTGTCACTTTTTTTGTCTGTTTAAAAATATCAGATTTAAAAATCCAAGACTTGTAAGATTAATGTTTTCGTTTTGTTTGTTTGTTTCTTTTTCTGTGTATTGTATCATCGGGGATTATTTTTTTGAATATCATTAAACCCTCCAGAAAGACTCTAGTAGTATATAAGTGACACCTTTGAAGTATTGTCTTTATCTAAATAAATGCATAAATGGATATTTATTCATAAATTCAATACCAAATAAATTGAAACTATAAGAAGAGTTTTTTTCGTAACACTCTTGCGTCAACTATCTGAATGAATTCACCCTATTTTTGTTAGTAAGAACTTACTTATTGTACTCGATATTTGTCCACACATTCTTAATATAACTATGCAAAATATCTATAATATTATAATATTTTATTATAATATGCAAAATATTTTCAACAGCGCGCATATTTTTATGTAACAGCTACTAAATCTCTCCTGTTTAATAAAATCTAAAAAATGCGATGTGATTTTTAGGACGCATTTATGGTTATTATATGATGCTAACGAAAACTATCAACATTATATGATAGCTTTCATAGAATGGTATTTTTTAGAATTGCATTTATTGTTATTAACTAGTATTTAGCGATGTCAATAATGATAACTCCTCCTTCACTCATTAGCATAACCTTATTTTAACCTTACTTTTGTTCTAAGTTACAGACTTGCAAGTAGTTTGAATTCACAGAATAAGATTTTATTTGACATTATAAGTGTCAGTTTTCATTACATTATTTTGGGCCAAATGGTGAAGCTAAAGCTGTAATGTCATCCAAACTGAAAAGCAATAATTGATATTATTAAATAGGATTAAGAATCCTAAAACCACAAGAAATTGAATTTTATAATTCGATAACTGTTAGACATGAAAGAATATGCTTTTTGCTTTATTTATAAACAAACAGAGAAACTAAATGCAGCGGAACCACTCATACGAGAGTATTTTATAATATTTCGTCTATATTTATATTATTTATAAAATTTGATTCTATTTATCAAAGATAATGTGTACAAAAACTGAATTTAATTTAGACGTAACGTAGTCGGTTCAAAATAAAATTTCTCAAACAGATATTTCAAACCCAAAAAAAAATAACGTAAACTATCTTTAAAATATTTTTGTAAAAAAAAAAAAAAAAAAAAAATGTTAAAAATTAGGTGGATAAAAATGCGTGGAAATAAAAATTTATTTAATTTTTTAAAAAGTGTAAACAAATGATGTATTGTAATTCGTATGAAAAAAACCTCAGCATTTTTAAAAATTTTTAATTAAAATTTTGAAAAACCTTTACCCTTAGTAGATCTACTTTCTTAATATGCTTCTTATAGATTAACGTGTCAAATTTAGTAATTTTAGATTTTCCAGTCCGCTCTTTAAAATATTTTTTATCATACATGTTGCATCAAAGATATCGCAAGTCATAGATAGAATGGTAGTCAATAGATATTATCATGTTTAAAAAAAATGAATTTCTCTCAAAAATAACTTCAGTCCATTCACCTTTAAAAACCAGCCAAATCCGCTTTCACCCAAATCCACCTGCGCACTTTTTTATTTTTAACTAGCCGCCTTTGGCGACCAGCTGGTTCGCCATGAGTAATGGGTTCTAACATTTTCAATTAAATCACATATTCATTAAACTTGAAATAACTCCGGGCATTGATTGGCCTGAAATTAATATTTTCTTTGAGATGATGGACGGAAAGTTCTAAAAGAAAGCGTTTTCCTCATAATATTCTTTAATTTTATAAATCAGTAAATTTTAATGATTATTTAGTAGACTGATTGATGTAGCAACTTTTATTTAAAATATTAATAAAAATATTTTGTAAAATATGGGTGACAGAGCAAAGTATGAAGAAATCTAAAAATCATTATTCATAAATGCATTGTTTAACTCAAACTTCATAAAATGTAATTATTTACTTCATTTAGATCAAATTAATAGTATTAAACAATATGTATGCCTGTTAATAATATTTTACAAATTGGCCATTGAAAAGGAATTTGAATGCATATCTTGTATAAATTCAATCCTGTATAAATAAGGATAATTTATTCAATTATTGATTTAAATATTGCAAACGATCATAGAATCCTTTGCCTTGCATTTTTTAAAGAAAATATCACATTTTATATTTATTTTATTTTATCTAGTCACGTGCTAAAAGTTGCATTTCTTCCGATTTAATTTGCGATGATAGTTTTTTTAATTTTTTTAATTTGAACTTCTGTCAAAATGATGGCAACACGGTGAAAAAAACTAATTTTTTCAATTTGACGTGCTCTTGCAGATTTTATAGAAACCTTAGCTTTGCATTTATTTTTTTAGAAAATATCACATTTTATAATGAAAAAAAATATATTGAATTAATGATACAGATATTGCAAACGATAATAAAAATATCCCATTAAGTCGGATTCCAATGCGTATCCTGTTTAAATTCGATCAGGTTTACCGTAAAGAAGATTTATTGAAGTAATTATTTAGATATTGCAAACGATCATAGAAACCTTTGCTGTGCATTTATTTTTTTAGAAGATATCACATTTTATATTTATTTTATTTTATCCAGTCACGTGTTAAAAGTTGCATTTCTTTAGATTTATTTTGCGATGATAGTTTTTTCATTCGAACTTCCGGCATTCTTTTATTTTATCCCGTCACGTGATAAAAACATGGTTAAAATATTTCTTTAAAAATTCGTTAAAAATAGAAGCTTACGTTATAAATTAAAAACACTGATACCGTTAGAAAGCTAATTTTTTAATCTTTAAATTGATATAAAAATCATGTTTGTGCAATAATATTTTCGGAAGTTGTAACGGAAAAACGTTGAAATTTCGCTTAAATTTTAATTAATTCAAATTCTAATTAAAAATTCGAAAAAAGGGCTCCGAGGTGCACATTCCCGACCTCCAAGGTATACATGTACCAAATTTGGTAGCTGTGGGTCTAACGGTCTGGCCTGTAGAGCGCCAACACACACACACACACACACACATTGTGCTTTATTATAAGTATAGATTAACAATTTTCACTCACTGCGTCCGCGGTGCGTGAAAAAAATCAGTTGTCATGACAACACAATCGCTTCAGTTGGAAAAAGACGGAAATAAAAAACAGAATTTCCTTTTTGTCACGATCGCCACCCGCATTTAGGCTTAACAATGGGCGAAGTAATAATAATAATAATAAAACACCAGACAGACATGAAAGTGGTTCAATTCAACAATATGACCAATGAACAGAAAGAAAAAAAAGTCGCCACAGGTGGATGATCATGAAGGTCGTGGCATTCCTAACTGGACAGTTTATCTGTACCTCTTGCTGAACAAAATTAAGTCGCTGTAATTCTTGATGCCTGTAAAACGGTCTTCGGTTCAAGGTGATATTCTGACATATCCTTTTACCATTGGCATTGCTATTGTTTCGTCGGTGAGTTCGGTTTTTATTTCATGACATCGCCGCCGGCATTGGTTTTGTTGCAACTGAACTCCACGGTTAGCCTTGATACAGAAAGGTAGGGAATTTCATAATCCTTCCATTTGTAATTGTAATCATTTTATTCAATTAAATTTATCGCTAAATTTAACAATGTTTTAAAAGTATGTTAGTAGCATTACCAATCCTCTGGAGGAAAAAAGTATCATAAAACGTGATAATAATTTTAAAAACGACAAATTATAAATAAATTTGATATATCAAAATGTTATTTTGTCTCGGATTTGTAATATCTAATTAAATTTAATATTCTTCAAAAAAATTATTCATAATTTAAGATAATAGTTTTGGGTAGTTTTTAAAAATCATTTGGTATAATCACCTTTAAAACCACCGATTTCTTCGTTTTTAATTAAAAGGATGTTATAATTTTTAGCAAAGATGACATGATATTATGCAGGATAATATTTTATATATAAATAATTTTAACATTAAAAAATTTTATGAAAATATTTTCATTTTGAGTACTGCTAACATTTTATAAATAAATATGTCGGTTAAATATGCATTCCAAAAAGGAAAAATACTGTAGTATAGTATATCATGTTTGAAAATATTTTAGAGTATGTTTCAAACTTAAAAGAACGTAGAGAAACTAGATATCATTTAAAAGACAATTCTCCGAATTTTAAAATGGAATTATGTTTTATAATAATATTTCTGGATGCAATATACTTGGGGACCCAAAATTACCAAATATTATAGTCGCAGGGTCATTGAGTAGTGTAACATCTGCTCGTCCGCTTGGATTAATTTTTTTTCAAAGAGTGATTTTTGTTTTCTGCATCATGGTGTTAATAATTAATATGCTAGCCTAAGAATATTGCTGTTTTAAAATAATAGGTAAAAAAAGTAAATTAGCAACTCAGTTAATAAGTTATTGAATGTAAAAACTAGTCGAAGTTGCCTCCCCGAAACTTTCTCGCATACTAGGTGGTTCCCCAGATAATGTCTTGCATGGCATTGGCATACAGAAGTTAACAAAATATTATCTTTCTGCCTGAATTTGCAATTCTTACTGAATCTGTAGTATGATTCTTGATGTGTATTTTTAGCGATTACTTCTTGGAGTGCGGCTTAAAGTATCCGAAAATTAAATTTGTGCTTAAGATAAATTTCCTACCAATTGAAAAAAAATTACTCAAAAATACACTAGTAGTCACAAAATCACATTTCAAATTTCGTATACTAAAATCATTGTGTTTACATAGTTCTAAAAGTTCAGGCCAACACATTATGGATTTGGCTGAAAATTTGACAGATGCCTACAATGTAGATGCTAATTTATGTATCAAATTTTATCTATCTCACTTGCCTCCTTTTATAGTTGTGTTAACTTTTATTCAGACAGCAGGACGTACAAATTTCTCCTAAATGTATTTTGCATAAAATCTGATATAAATCTGCAGATGTGGTGTAAATACCGTACGCCAAATTTCATCCATCTAGATCAAAGTGTTTTTGAATTATCTTTGAGGTAGAGAGACCGTTAGACATTTTTCAAAAATGTGTTTTCGAACGTATGATGATGTAAAGCATGGAGATACGTTAACATGTCGAGTTTGAATTTTTCATGATTACTATACTTCCTCTTTACTTCGTATACGACAGAGTTATTAGATTTATTAAATAAAGCTGTTATATAAAAGTTCCTGAACTAATATTACCTATAGCAGATATGATTTCTTGGCCTACTTTTGTGAAACGTAAGTAGAGTAGAAGTTAACATAAATTGGAAAATCATTAGCAATATGCTTAAAGGACCATATGTTATAACAAATGTTCTGTCAGTTTTCCAACACAAATTGGATGCATATAACAACTCTTTAATATTCCGTTGCACAGCGGAACTAATAGCTCAATTTTCTATCTAATAGTTTTCTTCCTTCCCAATGGTTTTATTGGTTAGGGATAATTTGAAATAAAGAATACGTCAATCACGTGTTTTGACATTGTTAGAGAATAATATTAATCATTTTATTATATATAAAATTTGTTTTGTCTTTTTCTTTTTCAGATGATAGGGGCCTTAATGGAATGCCTGAGGATCGTTCTGGCCGTGACGAGACCTATTTCCGACTGGGTCCTTAACTTCCTCTATAGGCTTGTGATGGGGAAATCGAAGGTACTGCCACCAATAGACAACAAGATTCTTCTATTGTCTGCCGTGGAGTTAGCTGAAAAAATTCGAAAGAGACAGGTAAGTAATATTGCTCCATCAATTGGACCAAAAAAGGTTTAAGATCAAAACTATTCGATAATAAAAGTTTTA
Source organism: Argiope trifasciata (assembly GCA_026543055.1). Classification (NCBI taxonomy): domain Eukaryota; kingdom Metazoa; phylum Arthropoda; class Arachnida; order Araneae; family Araneidae; genus Argiope; species Argiope trifasciata. The sequence goes on from JAPMOQ010022550.1 coordinate 452,313, forward strand.
CTATATTGTATCTAATTGTTTTTTCACAATATTTTTTGAAATCAACGAAAAACTTCTCTGGCCATTCTGTATTATAGTACCATGTAAATTACAATAATTTCCTTAGAGCATTCTATTATTCGTGAGTATAACGCCTTTCATAGGTCCTTAAAACATTCAATTACCTGCGAGTAAATTTCTTTCATATGTCCTTAAACAACTCGATTACTTGTGAGTAAACGGCTTTCGCATATCTGTAAACCATTCAATTATTTGAAAATAAACGGTTTCATAGGCCCTTAAAGCATTCAATTACTTGTGAGTAAACAGATTTCATATGTCCTTAGAGAATTCGATTACTTGTGAGTAAATGGATTTATTTATATGTCCTTAGACCATCGATTACTTGTGAGTAAATGACTTTCATATATCCTTACAGCATTTAGTTATTTGTGAGTAAACGACTTTCATATTTCCTAGCTTTCTTGTGAGGAAGTGATGAGGGCTTATGTGGCTAGATCCAGAGAAGTGCACAAGTTCATCAACGCTGCGACTGATGAGAGATATGACGCCGCCTTGAAAGAAGCAAGATCATTGGACGCCATGCTGGCCAGCACCACTAAAACTGAAGAAGAAATAGCCAGAGATACTCCTCTTCTAGGTGTTCCATTCTCCTGCAAGGAGGCCATTGGAGTCAAAGGTATTATTATCGATTAATAAAATATATAAATCATTTGCAAAATTATTATTATTAAATATTGAGTACAAAAACCATCTGGTAAATTTTGCATTTAAACGATACCTTCTCAGATTGAACTCCATATAATTTAATAATTTAATACATATTGGTTGAAAAATGACTATCGGTTTTCAAGTTTATTCTATGAGAATTTACATTATTATTTTATAATTTGGTGCATTCTTTTACAAAGTTTTACAACTTTCTTTGCGTAGCATTAATAAAATAATTTTATTACAAACGAGTATATATTACTATTTTTTTAAGTAAATCCAAACTCCGTCCTAACGCAGCTAGGAGACTTCGTTCAAATTGTAGTAAAAGTGCAAAAAAAAACATCACGTCGGCTAACAATTAAGTGAAATACACCGAAAGTACGGCTGAAAACGTTGAACGATAGCTCTAATATCAGTCTACTTTGCGGGTCACTTATGAACGCCATGACATTAGTGAAATAGCTTAATGTCAATCACCGGTGAACTCTTTCCTTTGGCGATTAATTTAAAAAATAACCATATAAATTAGAAAAAAAGGAGATTAACATACTACTTGTTTTGAAAATATCCGGAATGAATATTTTAACTACTAATGAAGTAATTTAAAATCAAACTTGGTCAATGATGACGCAATTCCTTCATCACTGTAGAAGTTTTAAATTCATCATCATTCAAGCAATGACGCTTTTATTTTGAGTATTATTTTGGCCACAGGATAATAATTTTCCCATGCTGTAATAGGGGAAGACTAAAATAATGGTTTGGATCACCTTTGTCCTGACAGATTCAACCATTATGGCAATGTGCGACAGTTAAAAATTAAGTAAAGTTTTTGCATTTTCCCGATAGCTTCCGACAATATTAGAGTACAAAAACAATCTTTTCATCTTAAAATTTAAGTTTTCTTTTCACTGTATATTTTTAAAAAATTATTTTATCAGTTTTTAAAAATATTTTAAACGTATTTTACAGCAATAAATCTCATTTCTGAAATGAAATTTATATCATTTTAATTCCTGTCTTAACATTTCCTCTTTGCGTTTTTCTCATTATTACTGATAAGATATGAAGATATTTCTTTTTTTTTTCCAAAGTTATTCGATTTTAAGATAAGGCAATCATTTTACTGAAATTTTGTTGATCTTAATTTTAATGTTTAACTTCAGAACCAAGCAATATTGAAATTTTTAAAAATATTTCCATTTTTAAATAATCCCACTCTTTACTAGTGATATAATTGAATACGTAACGATACAGATAAAAAATATGGTAAATATATGACAAATGAACGTGCTTATAATCTAGCATGATCTATTTGTCTCTCGAAATTTAAAGCTTAAGATATTTTTGTTGTAGATGGCAGTAGTTAATTGAAATTTTAGCGATAGTTAATCTTTCCAAACTAATTAGTCGCCTCAGGAGGCTTGTTAGCAATAAATCATATATAAAAAAAAATTTGGAACAAAAATTGCTAAAAATCAAGCAACTTTTTATATATTTTTGGAAACATGGCTACAAAAAAGTTGGAAAAATTAAATTACATTTTATCAAATTGTTGTTTTACAGGCATGGCTCAAACTTGTGGTTTAGTTCGTGCCAAAGGTAGGCTCTGTCCTAAAGATTCCGACACGGCTGCGATGTACCGAAAAGCTGGTGCCATACCTTACGTGGTGACAAACGTTCCAGAGCTTTGCATGTGGTGGGAAAGCGCCAATCATGTTTATGGCATGACGAAGAATCCATATGACAATGCAAGAACTGTTGGAGGAAGTTCAGGTATATAAAACATTCTTTTAAGCTTTTTTTTTTCCCTTCCTTTCTTTTTTTTTTTTTTTTTTTTTTTTTTGAAAATTGGACAGTATAGAGTCTTTACTTTTTTACCCTTTCGTATGCGAAATCTATAAAAAGAAAGTATTTGGATATGTTCCTAATTTATGAATACGATCACAAAATCAACTTGCAATAATCACAATTATCATCCCTGAAGGTAACCTTAACCGATTACTCCAATCCCTCTGAGGATGCACGGAAAAATGTGAATGAACGAAACGAGGCAGCAGTAACACAAGCGAGAACTAAGGTTGAGTTCTAAATGCCATCACCGGTCACAGTACAGCCCTTCCTTTGAGAAATACATTTCGTCATCAATAGGAGTTTGAACCCCACTATTTCTGTACCCAGCAGGGTGATGGGAAACAACTACTATACCAGAAATTTCTTATTCTCATTTCTGAGGTGTCCCCCCTTCATCGGTTTGAACCATCCCCAAGAGTAAGCAAAAAAGCAAGGAATGAAACATAATGTTTATTTTAACAACTCTTATAGTTTATTTTTTCCTCTACATATCAATTTTACACAGTTAATAAATAAAGAGTTATGCTAAATGCTTATTAAATTTTAATACTTAAAAATAAGCATGTTTGATTACAAAGAAATCCAAATGTAATATGAAAGATAAATTTACTATCTTCTATCTATCACAAAACAGATATATATACACTGAAGTGACAAACGTCATGGGATAGCAATATGCAAATATACAGATGGCAGTAGTATCGCAGCGAAAAAGTATAAATGCGCAGTTCGTTTTCCAGAGCTTTCATTTGTGTTCAAGTTATTCATGTGAACAGGTTTTTCGTGATTTATGGCGGCACGACGAGAATTAACAGATTTTGAACGTGGAATGTTAGTTGGAGCTAGACGCATGGGTCATTTCATTGCGGATATCGTTAGTGAATTCAACTTCCCGAGATCCACAGTATCAAAAGTGTGCCGAGAATATGAAATTTGTGGGCGACCACCTGCACTTAACGACCGAGACCGCCGACATCTGTGTAGAATGGTCAATGTTAATAGACACATAACACTTCGTCAAATAACTGCAGGAATCAATGTGGGACGTACGAGGGACGTGTCCGATAGGACTGTGCGGCGAAATTTGTCTTCCTTGGGCTATGACAGCAGAAGACCGACTCGAGTGCCTTTACTGACAGCACGACATCGCCTGCAGCGACTCTCCTGGGCTCGTGAGCATATCGACTGGTCCCTAGACCAGTGGAAAACCGTGGCGTGGTCAGATGAGTCATGATTTCAGTTGTTACGAGCTGATTTTAGTGTTCGAGTGTGGCGCAGACCCCACGAAGCCATGGACCCAAACTGTCAGCAAGGCACTGTTCAAGCTGGTGGTGGCTGCATAATGGTGTGGGCTGTTTTTACATGACATGAACTCGGTCCTCTGGTGCAACTGAACCGATCATTGACTGGAAATGGTTGTGTTCAGCTGCTTGCAGATCACTTGCAGCCATTCATGGACTTCACGTACCCACACAACGATGGGATTTTTATGGATGACAATGCGCCATGTCATCGGGTCAGAACTGTTCGCGATTGATTTGAAGAACTTTCCGGACAATTCCAGCGCATGATCTGATCACCTAGATCGCCCGATATGAATCGCATCGAGCATTTATGGGACATCATCGAAAGGTCCGTTCGTGCCCAAACTCCTGCACCATCCACACTTTCACAATTATGGACGTCTATACAGACAGCATGGCTCAATATTCCTACAGAGGACTTCCAATGACTTGTGGACTCCATGACACGTCGAGTTGTTGCACTTCGCCGGGCAAAAAGAGGACCGACACGATATTAACAGTCATCCCATGACTTTTGTCAGTATATATATATATATATATATATTGAACCATAGGGAGTAGTCTTCACAAGACTTTCTGGTACAATCTTAAATGCATTTTTGCCCCCCCTTCCTCTATATAAAATTGTAGGCCTTGAGTAAAGCCACAAATAACTTGAATTTTATTAGTAAAGGATAGTTACAAAATATATCTTTGGCTTGGATCTAACCTTTTTACTGCATCTGTCATCAGAATATGAATTTAGGGTGATTTAAATTATTTGATTTATGAATTATTGTTATTATATATGTGTAAAAATACTTTCTAATGGGTGGGCGATACTTTATTTGGTTCAACGCATAGAAATAATCTGTATTTTAAAGAATAAAACCTGCATCCCCAATTTTATTTACCTGACATTTTGTGTTTTATAATTATCGAGTTTTCTTGTTGTCGAGCAGCTTAGCAGATAAACTTCTCGTGAATATATTTTGCTAAAAATTTTACAAAAATCTGCAAAATTGGTCATAAGTAGATGTGTTAATTTTCGCCCTTCTAGCTCAAAATGTGTTTTAGTTATCGAGTTCACTAATAAGCAAACAGAATGCAAAAACTTTTTTTATTCATTGATGTTTGAAACATGGAGATTAATAAAAACTTCGTAATTGATGTATTTAATTTCGTATCTTGATTATTACAATACTACCTCGAGCTAAATTTGACAAAGCTCGGGTTAAATAGTTAATTGCGTATACACCTATCCCCCGATTTACACGGCACTCGGTTTACACGATTTCACTTTTACACGGTTTTTAAATTTGCACCGACCCGGAACGAGAAGATCCGGGATAGTTGACGAACGTGGTGAGCCCGCGCCAAAATCTTACCAATACAATTACAAACAAGGCTTTGAAGATTTATGAAAAAATTAAGAATCAGTTACCATCTACTTCTTCAGCTGAAAAGAACGTCTCTTTTTCTGCAAGCCATGGTTGGTTTGAAAGATTTAAACGAAGACATTCTTTACATAATCTAAGATTGAAGGGTGAACAAGCATCTGCTAATTCAGATGCAGCGCAACAATATCCGGCAAAATTTGCTGAAATTACATAAATATACCTTATATTTTTGTTATTTTATAAATAGACAGTTATTTTTATGTTTTTAAGATATATTTAGTTTTATTTTACGTTGAAATAAATGACTGAATTATGCACATTTTAGTTTGTTTTCGATTTACACGGTTTTACGTATAAGAATCAACGATTTCGATTTAAACGGTTTTCTAAGGAATCTATCTTCAGTGTAAATCGGGGGATAGGTGTATTTATTTTCATCTGAATCATGTAAGTGGAAGTAAAAATACATAATTAACTTATGTAAGCCGAGTTTTGTCAAATATTACTCTGTGCTTTTCTTTCTGAATAAAAAAAACAAGTCGAAGAGCTCAATTGAGGCAATTTCTACTATTTAATTGGCTAAGCTATGGTTGACAGAGAAATGATTTTTTTAGGTGGGGAGGGGGCTATCATCGCTGCTGCAGCTGCTGTGATTGGCATCGGGAACGACATCGCTGGAAGCATCCGTCTTCCTGCTTCTTTCTGCGGAATTTATGGACACAAGCCATCAAGAGGTGAGCATCTGACGCTGCAAGTATTTCTTTATCTATTGGCAAAGTATTTAGCATTTACATTGCATCTGAGACTAGATTATAGATTTAATATTTAACAACTCTTTTACGTTCCCAATTGTCATCCGAAAATCGTTTGACAATAGGCAAGACAGTACTTGCCTGATATCCAAAAGAAACTTGATGTAACTAAAATAAAATTCTAGTTTCTATATCGGCAGTGCATAAACAGACAACATTGATGCTCATATTTCAAATCAACAGAATATGATGATAGTAACAATGGAGTGGATGAAAAGGTCGTGATCCATCGGAGTGCGAACGCAGATATCCATGATACAAAAGTCGCATTATTTCACGCATCAACATACCTTGTTCAGCTTTCACATATCAGCATGGTACGCGAGATGAAATATCGTACATAATGATTTTAGAAGAGTCAAGAATCTTGGAATACATCAAAGATGTTTTGCCAAATTTTTTCTACAATTAAGATTTATATCAAACTCTTTCAGGATCTCTCAATATGCCTGAATATTCCCATTTCAAAAAGTGTCCTCTTGCAATAATTTTCTATTCCTTCTTTTTTTTTAAATGTCAGTTCTTAACTCCTTTGGAATTCTGAATCACTTCTATATATCTACAAGCTATTCAAAAATTTCACGTTACAACAATGAAAGGATGCACTATATACTTTTTATTTCACCTTAATGGCATCATTTTTGACATCTCCGCACATAACTTTTTTTTTTTTTTGTAATTAAATTCTTCGCAGACTCATGTATTTTTTAGCGCCATTTTTCTTTTTCTATCAAAACTCTTGAACCACTTTTTTATATTCCCAAGTTTTAAGAAAATTCCTAAAGTGCGATGCCATTTCGATTGAATTCCTAACAAGTGCATATTATGACAGTCTACTTTTTTTGTCAATTTGATCTTATTCTTTTTGATACTGCAGAGCGGCTTTTTTTTTTCTCTTTTTTTTTTTTTTTTTTTTTTTTCATAAGTTCGTTTTTTTTTTTTTTTTTTTTTTTTTTTTTTTGGTAACTAAAACTTTGTGATTTTATGTTTTTTAGTGCAATTTTTCTTTTTCTGTAAAATATTACGGAAAAATTTCCCACTTCATATAAATACGTTCTGTTTAAAACTCTTGAATTATAAAACTACAATTTCCAAAGCAATTCAAGTAAAGAAGATATTTAAGAAATATTTTGAATAATACGCTATTAATTTATTTTGGAAATAAAAATATAACTAATTTTGGATATAACTGCCATAACCGTTACGTTTCCGATATTATTTTTTAAAAATACTAATTTGAAACACTTGGATGCAAGTTGATCAAACACAAGTTGGTCCTTTATTACTGGTTGATAAATGCGCTTAACCAGAATTCTTCTTCAGCTTCATTCAAGAAAATATTTATATGAAAAGTCTTTAATCTGCATTCTCATAAATTACTGGCTAAGTAATTTTTCAGTTGGAAGAATCCAAAGGAAGAACTAGAAATCCCATCTAAATGAAATCGGGTTGAAAAAAATTTCCGAAATGCTCTGACTTTCATTATGCTCTGTTGTAAGAAAAGCTGCACTTATTATTTACACTTATGCTGATTTAAATTAGTGAATAAACACTTTGATGCATCATTATTGTTAGGTAGAGCGTTGACTCACAGGCCAACAGTATCGATTGATGGCCCCGGTAATCATCAATATATAGGGAATTGTCTTTATCGAAATAGTAATCATATATAGAATGATTAAAAACTATTTCTCTATTCCATAGACCTCATTTCAAACAGTGGAACTTTTCCCGATTCTGAAGACGAATTCGATCAGTTCGTGAGTACCGGCCCTATGTGCCGCTATGCCCAAGATCTTCCACTACTCACGAGGGTATTATCCAACAACAGTCCAAAAGTTCCCTGGGACGCTAAGGTAGGTCGAATTTGTCTATATGCACTTAGTTTAGTAGAAAATATCATGCCGCTTATAGACTTATATATAAATGTTTTACCTTTCAATACTAGGTGTTATTTGCTTAGCTTTTTTCCTCTGAGTGATGAACACACTGCTCATGTACCATTATCCTGGAATGATTTTTTAAATACTTGATATAATTTGCTTTAACTTAAGATCGGTAAAGATGCTTTACAAGTAGACTTTTTGCACCTTCTTATATGCTAGTACAAATACGATATTGATTAGCTAAACAGTATTCAAACATAGAGTTATTAGGGAAAAAAATTTGTCATAACTGAAATATATTGAATTTATTTTTAACCTGAATCATGAATTTTCTGACGAGGGAAATGATTCTATGTGCTTAACATTGAAATCTTTGATGTTCGTTAATAACTCTTATAATTACTTGAATCTGCTCTTATTTTGGTATATCATATATTTTTGTTTCATAAATACATATTGTTTGGATATATTTATATTTTAATAATATTTTTTGTTATATTTTGGGTATTGTGCCAGTGTATTTTTGTTATTTTATATTATACTATTGTATGTATCAACCAGTTTTATTTCTGATGCCAGTGAATTGGTATATTTCTGAATGGAAAGGATGCCATGAAAGGAATTCTGTATTCACTGCCGAACTGTTCTAAAGGCATATTTTTTACCTCTTTATTTATGGGTAATCTTCGTCTTAAATGCTAAAATAAATAAATGTGTGGGCAAGAACTTTCGTCTTTTAGTTCGAAGTGATTAAATATTATTAAATGCAAATAGTGTTTTTGGAAAGCATCTTCATAATTGTGCTAAAAATTGTAAATTAATTTATTATGAAAAATGAGGGATTTTTTTTTATTAATGTACTAAAAAATTGAAACTAATTTCTTATCAAAAATGTCAAATCATTAAAGTACAGAAACAAAAAAAGAAAGATGAATTAGCTGTTGTATCCAAGGTCAGCAATGCAAGAGAAAACGAACGAAAATCTACCGAAGACGTGGCAGAAAAAAAAACTGCTTAATTAAATCTAAAGGGTTCTACGTACCTTGTTAGATACTTTTAGTAACACCGAATAAGTAAAATATACTCCTGATACGTGAGAAATATTTAATTCTGCTTTTAACAAAACTTATTATTCTTTTACAGGTTGATTTCCGAAAAGTGAAAATCTATTACATGGAGGAAATACCTGATTTCTTGCAAAGGTCTACTCCAGATATCAAGAATGCTATTAGAAAGGTGAGCACACTTTCTTGAAGCGATGGCAAAATTTATAAAATATCCGTGTATTTAGGACTTAGATTTGAAACTTTTTAATTCCAAACATCGAAATTTTTAATATTAGTTTTATTTATAATTCTGCAAAATTGAAACCCATTTTCATTTCTATTTGCAGTAAACTTTACTGAGTTTAATTATATAATAACATTAAAAATATTCTTTCTAAACACTGGATCTTTTGTTCCCATAACGCTCACTAATACTCAAATCAAAACTAATCACTAAAACCGAGCTGATAGAATTAGAGATCCATTAACAGGAAAAAATGCAATGTTGAATACAAACTTTAAAAAATTCTGAAGGAAATTATAGGAAATAATCTTCAAATGAGTCCCTGAAAAGAGAATGTAATGAATTAATTACTAAAAAAATGCAGACCTCAGCTCATTAACTTTTGTTATACATTCATGCTTCGATTTTACATCATTTCGATATATTAGTTGAGTTTAAAAAAGTTTTAAAAAATCTATATAAATTGCTTGCCGAAAAAATATAATTGAGATTTTCACATTTCATAAAGAAGTAGATAAAAGGGGGGGGGGGGAGACATTTTTAAGCTCAGTCCAGTGTATAGCGTAGAATGGCTATACTACTTATTTTCAAATAAGAGCGTTTCAGCCTTATTCATTGAGCAGTTCATCTATGTTAGTTTCATTAACACACATTCCTCATGCGAGTTACAATTTTTAAAAAATTCATTTAACAGTTTCAAGATCTCATCAGAGCTGCATTTTTATGGTTCAAAAACTCGCATATACATTGAAAAAGTTATTGATTTCATAGTTATCAAATTTGATACAATTTCATATAATCTTAATGAATAATATATAATTATATCTGTTTTAAATGCTATATTACGTCCTTTTTATAAGTAAGCATTACTACTCTTTTCTTGTTTTTCGAAATGACAGCATTTCCATAAAGAGAAACATACAATCTTCTACAGTTGGATGGCTGACAGATTTTTACCTTTCTTCTTAGTTTGTAACTCCTCCTTTTGTTTCAGGCCGTGACCCATTTCGAAGAACAGTTCGGACAAAAAGCTGTCAAAGTAAACCTACCCGAAATGAAGTATGCTTTCAACATGTGGGAATGTAAGCTCCTCGAATGTGGAGGGCCTTCTTTCAAGTCTGCCTTGGCTGAAGATGGTAAGATTAACCTGCACTGGGAGCTTTTCAAATGTCTGCTCGGCCTTTCAGAGCACACCTTGCCTGCCATTTACTTCGGCATGGTGGACAGACGCACAAAGGACAAGTTTTACCACAAGTGCCTCGAGATGTATGATGACCTCAAAAGAAAGTTTGAAGACATATTTCAGGGAGATGCTCTCTTCTTGCTTCCAACTCAGTGTGAACCCCCCATGCATTATCTTACAACAATTCCCAAGTATCCCAATATTGGCTACACATGCATCTTCAGCATTCTGGGCTATCCCTCGACTCAGATACCGGCCGGTTTCAGCGATGGAGTGCCTATAGGTATCCAGGCAATAAGCAGGCAGTTTCAAGACCATTTGACCATAGCAGCTGGTTTAGAACTGGATAAAGTGTTTGGTGGATGGGTTAGCCCATGTCCAATTACAGCATAAATGGGCAATAAAAATTTTACTTAATAAATCTGTGGCATTAGAAAGAATCTTTATGCCATCACACAATATAAAAAATTTCCAAGTTATTCTCAATTTCATGATATATTTATTAAAATCAAAACAAAGAACTTAACATAAAGAACGTTATAATATGTTTCCCGTTCATATTCTGTTAGACATTCCTTAACAGCTGAATTTATCCATGTAATGACAGAGTCAACGGTTCTGTTTTCCTTGTAAAACATGTACTACGGCAATTCATAAGTAATGAAAAGAATCTAGGCAATAGAGAATTTAGTTCTTTTTTTTAATTTAAAGTGATATTAAGACTTTATAGTCTATTCTGTAGTTTTCTGATAGCTGAATCCTTGTTTAGATTCCATTTTATGATTGAATCCTCAAACTTAAAAATTGTGTAATATTTCTAAAATTTAGTTTATAGTTTTTTCCTCTAGTCCTGGAAATCAAACTCAAAAAGTTTTGCTTAAATTTTGCCATGCTTGTATTTTGAATACGCGCTCCTTTAATTGAAAAAAATTATGTCTTAAGAAAATATACCTGATATCCATTCAGAATGACTACCCAAAACTATTTTTCAGTTTCATTAAACATAGATTCTTTTTGCCTCTTTTCGCTAGACCATGGTAAAGAACCTGAGAAAGCGAACTTTGCTCAGCAGTTTTTTGTAAAATCGCGTTTCTTCAGAAAATATTTAAATATGAATCACATACTGATTACATAACAATATTTTTCGGTCTTACCTGTATAAAAACTAGTCACTGAAATAAAAAAAAAATCATGAATGCACTTAACTTACTATGCTATTCGAATTGGTTAACATAATAATTGCTTTGTTGCTATAGGATATGAGCCAGATGTATTCAAATTCTGATAAAGTCATATAGCACCATTTCACAAAATTTTGAGGGGCCAGCTGGTTATCATCCTATGGCAACAACGCAAGTACCACAAAAATTTACGAATGATATCATATGACATTGCCAGCATGAAAGCAGATAGAAAAAAGCCCTAATAGTTAACTATTTTTAAAAATTGCTTTTTTGTGTGTAAACTCGCCTTTTTCAGGAAAACCATCTATACAGATCAATTTAGAAAAAAAAACTTTAACATTTGATCCAAATCGTTAGAGCTATCTTTAGACGCGAAATAAATTTATGCATATTTAAGAATTACTCGTTTTAAGTTTTACAATAAATGAATCCTCATTCTCCGTAAAAAAATTTATGTCACTCTCTCTTAGAGTTAATCTTTTATGATTGCCAATGCACATAATTTATTAAATATGATTGCTTAAAAGATTTCATGAGCTTACGAATAACTTGGTATAACATAAACGGAATAAAAGATGGATTATTATTTTTAAAAAGATTTCTAATAATTTGGAGATTTCTTGATTTCACGTTTAAATTTTTATATCATTCCATTTTATTTTTTGGAAAAATGTTTTTTTTCATGTTTTTTTTTTTCTAAGCTACTCTTTATCTGTTTTTACTTATATTAGTGCTTTCTACATTAAATTAAAATATGAAAGGTAAATCAATGAAATATACTGTATTTATTTTTTGAAGTCATGTATCTGTACAAAAATAATGTCCGTAAATCCATGTAAATTTTGTAAAAGTAGTTTAGTAGTTTTAGTTCTTCATGAAACTTATTATGTATTTCTGTGTTGCTGAACATTACAAAAAAGAATACTTATCAATCTTAATAAAAAATACTTTGATACTTATAAATAATACTAAACTCAAAAATTATTAAATTATTAAAAATAAGTCTTAATATAAATAGTCAACTATTATGTGTCTACATGTATATTTGCTATGAAGTAATAAATTTGTGTTACGATATTTACAAGTAATAGA